>RXPK01004175.1:0-62070 GCA_004143645.1 Protaetia brevitarsis | reverse complement strand
AAATTCATTTGATTTTAAAAATGTTGTTCGTTTAATTTGAAATTGATCATCCTTCAAGGAACTCTTTAAATAATAATGGTTATTGTATTTTTTATGTACGCAAGTTAGTTATAAGATCTGTTACTATAATTGTTCTTGAAGGTATTGTTTTTTTAGTTTAAAGAGTTTATTTTTCCGTTTCTTAGTTTTCAAATTAGTTTTCTTTGTTAATCACCACTGTGTAGGTGAAAAGAAGCATTGTGCTTGTGTTTAAATTTCAATTTTATTAATACACTTGTTTTGTCCACGTTTGAATTAATTTAAGTTGTTTTAAATTTTGTAACCACGTGGATTTTTTGTGAAATAGGATTTTCTTCTAGAACAAATTTACCTCTTTTGTTTGTTAAAGGATTTGAATTGTCCTTTAGTAAATTAGATTCAAGCAGGTTTTGATTTTGGCCAGGACTCTCAGTCCAAGGTTTGATTTTTCCTGTGTTAATTGTAATTAAATGTTTTTTTTTTCTTTTTTTTATTAAAATAAATTTAATGATTGTTAACGTCATTCAAAATTTCTGTTCTTTTATTTTTGTATCAACCATTTCAATTGTTAGAGTAATTAAAGAAAGTCAAATTTTCAAACGCCCACATTTTATTTTTCATGATTAGCTCAATTGTGAAAATAACCTTGAGATTATTAGTACTTTTGCGCCCTTTTAAATTTTTATCATTTGAGCTAGCTAAATTAATTTTTTCATTTTTTTATTAATTCATTTTGCATTTATGCTGGTATCATCAGTACACAGCAAAACGTATCATCCGTTCCGTTCCCTAATTAATAAAAATGACGAAAACAAGATTAAAAAAAAAGGAAGGAAGAAGAAAGCGACTCCGACTCCAGCAATAGTGGAAGTGACAAAAATACTCCAAACTGTGGTACTGGTAATACTATAAACTTCTCCTAAACCCCTCACCACAAACTGCACTAAACTGGACGTACGTTTCGATAGCAAAGCTATCATCATCATCAGCTAATAAAAAATGAAATAATTTTTTTTCAATTTTTCATCTCATTTAAAAGACTATATCTTATCATTTACAAAAACTGAGTACGTTATTGCCACACCTGTATACATAGACCATTCACTTTATCCCGAAATTTTGATGTTGACATCATGACACGACATACAGATGAAATCTTTGAGGTTCTTAATGGTTAAAATTAGTAATTTCGGCTATAACATGGCGACTTTCGGAATTAAATAATAAAGGCAAGTACTATATTTTAAATTTCCCCAATTAACCACCTGATCCATAGAATATTTGCTGCTCTACCGGCAGTCTCAGAACGTAATGCAAAGTTCCCGCATCCATTATCTTGCCCGGCGACCCACAAAGCGTAGATTCATCAATACACAATGGTGAGGATGGCACATCTGTCGCAGCGGCTTTAGCTAACAATTCCACAAATTTAGCCTGAATCTTGTCTCTAAAAAAAAATCTCGATTTTATTTTAATTAACTTCTTTAAACACTACAAACCTGCGTAAATATCCACCACTGTTTGTAAATTCCACCCAATCTTTCTGCGAGTTGCATAGCAGGCGTATTTTAGCATATCCTGCTGGAATATCCGATTCTCCTTCGATGATATTATATTTAGGTTTGACATCGCCGTTGTATAGTACAGGTAAGGAAAGGGAATCTATCCTGATTAGGTATTTCAAATTGTTGGAAGTCATCTGTCAAGAAGATCTTTCGTTAAATTCTTTTTATGATAGCATTTGATGAGCAAACTTTACGTCTTCTTGGTCGTGAAGGGTGATTAGGAATTTGGAGGAGAATCTTGAATCTAGAATTCCCACACCACAAACTAATCGTTGTATTAACCTTTCGCTGACTGATTTTGCCAAAAACAGGTTTGGATCTGCAAAGAAATTCAAATAGGTTGCTCGAGTAGATATAGAAAATATTTATGCTATTGATAACTTAAAAATTTACTACAAGTAATTTTGTTGAATTTACTTTTGATGAGATTTAGTTACAGCAATCTATATAATATTATGATTATAATAAATAACATAATTCCTTAAACAGATACTAATACATGGATTAATACTGGATTTTGAGCGTCGCGCCGTTTGGTAAGAACAAGAGGATGCGGTACTTTCCATGAGCTTTGCATTATATACATTTCTCTCTAATCGAGATATAAATATTTGGAATATTTTAGGTTCCAAAATCTTTTTTTTCCAAATTGAGTATTTCCGTTCGAAACAGGCGTATACAATTACATGTATGCATATGCTAAGATCGAGTGATTCAATAAGAGTAGATTAAATCTTTTATTTAGTAAATAAACCGCATGATGTCATCCGTTTGATGCCTAACAGTGATACTGTGCTCTGCGATCCATAACATCTTGCTGTATGGCGCCTCTATATATAGTCCCAGGCCATGGCGAAGAGGAAGTGTTAGGATGTCCTTGAGAGGATGCAGAGGCATATGCTCCTGAGGGTTGCGTCTGCTTTTAGGATGGTGTCGGGAGAAGCTCTGCATGTGATTACCGGAGTCGTGCCCATCGACCTGCATATTCATGCCAGGAAAGGGGTGCAGGACATAGCGATATAAAATAGGTAGACAGAGTGGAGGATGGCGATCCTCCGATAGTGGCAGGCCCGCTGGAACGATAACACCGCAAAGGCTCAGTGGACCAAGAGACTGATCCCGAATATGATGGACTGGAGTGAATGTGGATATAAGCGCTTGTATTACCACCTGACATAAGTGCTGACTGGCCACAGAGTCTTAAGAGCGTACGCCAAGCAATTTCGCAAAGACAACGAAGATGACTGGATTTATTGTGGGGAAGTCGACACGGCGGAACACACCATCATTTTGTGCCCAAGATAGGGCTGGCTGCGAGCGAGCGCTTCCCTTCACACCGGCTTAGCGAAAAGGCCTGACAACATGGTGACCATAATGACGAGCTGTGAAAAGAAATGGCGGATTATACACAACACGATAGTGGAAATCTTGAAAACAAAGGAAGCCGAAGAGCTGGCTGGACAGGCAACGCTGCGGATTTAGAAGAGGTAGTTTGGACACTCTTACGTTACTGACGATAATGCTCCGGCGGTTCCGGTTACGTAATTCTGGGAGAGCTATATTGAGGGGTTTTTAGTGAGTAAACAGACTTTGGAGTCCCACACTACTAGACCATTGAACCGGGTCTGGTGTGCGTAAAGCATTTTTCCCTCACAAAAAAAAACCGCATGATGCATGGTTTTGAAGTACACAATGACCAAAGCCCAAAGAATTCTTTTTTGTAAAAATATTGTGGAATAAATTCAAAAATATAAGAAAGTTCATGGTAACTTCCGTGGTAGAAACCGATAAGAAATCTTTCTATCAATGTAGTTTGCAAATATAATCCAAGGGTCAGCGGATTAATATCCTATCGGATAGCCGCCCGAAGGACACTAGCATCTTATCAGGTAACCTCAAAACTAGCTTGGGATTAACAAATTAATGAATTTCCCAGATCTAATATCGACGTATGTTCGGTTAAACGCTCGAATTGGCATCCTCTACTAGCTTAATTGGTAAAGCGCTCATCCGGCAAACGGGGAGATGCAGGTTCGAATCCTGTGTGAAGACTAAAATTTTTCTTTGAAAATTTCCTCCTAATTATTACAGTTACAAGCAGAAATTTATTAATTTGTTAATTTCTTACTGTAATAATATAGACGTATATTCTATTAAACGCTCGAATTGGTATCCTCGACTAGCTTAATTGGTAAAGCGCTCGTCCGGCAATTTTTCTTGGAGAAATTCCTCCTAGTTATTACAGTTAAAAGTAGAAATTCATTAATTTGTTAATTTCTTACTGTAAAAAACTTGAAATCTTAGCTTGGAATTGTCTGGAAACCCTAAACATATTGGCCAGACACAAAGTTACTTTGGTGTGGGTGTCGGGTCATAAAAGCATAGGAGGCAATGAGCTCGCAACTAAAGCTATGTTACGTGATACAGTGGTTGAGTGAAGATACATATATCCAAATTGTCTTAAAACAGCTATTGTAATAGACAGAGAGTATATGATCTTCACAAACAAGGAGCGACAACATGACATACCGACCAATAATTCTAAAAAAACAAAAATTAAAAAAAGTGCAGAAAATATCCTACCTTGGATTTAAATAACATGAAGTGAGACGCATACACGTAATCAACAACAGAAAAGAATTAGTTATTAATTAACTTAGCCAATCTTGAGCAATTGTACCAAGTCTTTAAGGTTATTTTTTTTAGATAATATGGCTATTTATTGTTGTCTTTTAATAATATTTTATCTATTGATGTGTTGTATAGTTTTATGTATTGTTCATTTTATTTCATTTTTAATATGTTTTCAAATGTAATTGTTGACAAAACTTTTTCAATTAACTATTTTACTATATACAATTGAAAAAGACTTGTTTTTTTTAATAGCCATATTATCAAAAAAAGAAATAACCTTAAGAGCTTGATGTTTCATATTATGTATTAAAAATAATAGCAGCAATAAATAAAATTAGAATAGAAAATCGGTATATCACTTACATGGCAAATAATAATTACTTAACAAACATATGGGAAAATAGAAAGAGACAATACATATCTCGAAATTGCAAAGACAACAGAACACCACACCATATATAAAGACAGAGAGGAAGTAAATGACAACCAGTTAATAATGTTGAATAACATAATTACATTATATGAAATACAATATAGACAATAAAAATAAACGTAAAATTAATAACAAATGAAATTCATGGATACAAAACTCGATGGATATCATATATAATAATTGAAGAGATTAACATACATGACTGAAGAGCTTAAAAAAGAAAATAAAGGATTACATAAGGAATAATGAATAATTATTTTAGATAATTTTAGTATCGATTGAAAAATGTTATAGATGTAAGACTAAGGGGCCCTCAATCACCAGTAACTTTGACAGTTTTGTCCCGCGGCGAGGAAGAGGTATGCAAATAACACGATATTTTATTGTATTGTATTTTAAGGGTAGGTATATCCTAATATCGTGTACATAAGATATTTAAAAAAGTAAGTAAAACTGTAATAGAAAGCTATGTATTGCTGTGGGATATTTTGGTTTTTAATATTAACCAGGTATACAGAATTCAAATTCGGTTGCAGCAAAGGTTTTATTTAGGGGTCAAATGACGGGAAGGAAAAATTTAGATAAAATAAAAGATAAAATTCCACAGCTGGACTCCATAATTTTTCGGCAATCTTTAGAAAATAGGAGAAATAAGTGGCCTATTTGACATCAATAAATGTTAGGATTAATTTTGACAATTATACAGGGTGATTCTCAATACATGCGACAAACTTTAAGAGCTGATTCCTGAGGTTATTTTGATCATAAGAGTTCACATGAGTATATGTCCAAAACGTTTTGGTTTTAAAGTTATTGAATGTTTAATAATAAATTATGAACTATGACTAACACGATATAATATCACAGTTGGTTCTTCAAAAACTATTGTGTTGGGAGGGAATTGTTTATTTGTCAATAGTTGTCAGAGTATTCATTCACTTTATTGCCAGTTTCTGTTTTCTAAATGAATTACACGAATGCTGAGATGTGTGATATGCATTTCGTTTACGGTCTTGCCAATGAAAATTCGCGTGATGCTAGACGTCTTTATGAAGAACGATACCCGAACCGTATCATCCCGCATCATTCAATATTTGCCCGTTTTCACCAACGTCTTAGTGAAACGGGAAATTTTAAAAAACGGACGACTGATAACGGGCACCCATCTACAGTGAGAACTCCACAAGTTGAAGAAATGATACTAAATGAAACTGAGGAACATTCCACTACAAGCACCAGAGCATGCTTTAAATGTTAGTCAGGCCACAGTTTGGAGAATATTGAAAGATCAACGGTTGTATCCATATCACATTCAACGGTTGCAGGCACTTTTGCCGGCAGATTTTCCGCAAAGAGTGGCTTTTTGTCAATGGATGCAACATAAAATCGCAAACTCCTGACTATTTATAGCTCAAATATTCTTCACCGACGAGGCTACCTTTTCTAGAAACGCGATTATTAATTTTCATAATAATCACATATGGGCCGAAGAAAATCCACACGAACTAGTGAACGCCCGTCATCAACATCAATTGTCTGTCAATGTGTGGGCCAGAATTGTTGGAGATCACTTGTTAGATGCACATTTTTTACCGATGCGGTTAAATGGCGAGGTATAGCACAATTTGTTTAAAGAGGAGCTACCCCTACTGCTGGAAGAAGTTCCGTTGCAATTAAGATTATAAATGTATTTTATGCATCACGGTGCTCCAGCGCATTTTAGTTTCGCAAGTTTTTGGACAATACATATTCAGATCGGTGGATAGGACTGGGAGGTCCACAACCGTGACCTCCTCGGTCTCCAGACTTAAATTTTTTGGACTTTTTTCTCTGGCGTTACCTTAAATGATTAGTTTATACGACTCCCATTGAAAATGTCGATGAACTGAGAAATCGTTTTATCGCAGCTTTTCAAATAATTCGAAATACCCCTGATATTTTAGAACAGACTCACCAGTCAATACGACGGAGGATAGAAGCTTGTATTGCAGTTGGGGGCGGTCATTTTCAACAGTTAGTATAAGTTAATTTTGTTTTACTAATTATTTTGTTAATTTATAATAAAAACATTAATTATGTTAACTTACCATTAAACATTAGAACGAAGCGATTTTTGACATATGTTCTTATGAACTTTTATGATCAAAATAACCCCAGGAATCAGCGCTTAAAGTTTGTCCCATATATTGAGAATCACCCTGTATATTCTTATCTAGTATGTGAACTCACCAAATCAAAATTTTTGTTAAGTATTTTTGTTTTAAAACATTAATGTTGACTTGTCATTTGAGGTGTCATTAACAACAATATATGTGATTAAAAGATTATAAGCTGGAATAGAAATTTTGTAAGTGATAGTGATAATACAATAGTATGTCTACATTGATATACTTTACATTCTACCACTTAAAACTTCTAAAACAACTTTAGACTCCGAATCTAAAAAAAGTATTTCATCAAGTAAACAAACTTTAACTAAACAATCTTAAAGCTTCCCTTTTTTCCTGTTCTCGGCTTCTTGTTTGCTAAAAATCGATTCCGAAAAAGATGGATGTACCTAAATACTTAAAGCTTCCCTATTACGAAATCCCGATATGTACACAGATGTCACGAACGTCACCCTAATCAGAGCGAATGTTTACTTTCTATAAACCTCCTACCATCCGAACGTCTCCGTTCGTCCAGTTTCCGCTGAAATATGAAGTTCAGATTATGTAACTGATCCGCGCACAGCTTCAACTTGCTCGACGGCAGGATCGCCTCGTCTAATCTCGCGCGAAACTCAATTCCCTCGCGACTCGACTCGCTTCTCCTTCGCGTCTTCTTCATATCCGTCCCGTTCCTCTATATTACCACTTGCGACACTGTTTACAGAAGGGGAGATTCGACAAACGGCCGACGGTGAACGCGGAAGGTGCGAACGCACTTAAAGCAAATCGGATTCTGTTTTTCAAGAGCGCGTTACACATTCGCGGCTTCCCATTCATCTGGTTTTATTATATGGGGGAAAAAGCGTTTCATGATTTCCGACAATATACCCGAACATATCGCAACTAATGTTGCTACTCACTCCTGCTTCAATCCCGGTGATCACCTGTACGGCCACTCTAACGGGCGCTACACACACACATGCACGCGGAATAAACGACTTCCGATTTATTCATTTCGAAGCGGAAGTATTGCTTTGTTTTATAGCGTGTTTGGATGAACAGTCAACAGTCAATTGTATCCGCATACAAACCATTACTATTATTATACACAATGATTACGGTTACCTATTCTGTTTTGGTTTGATTCACTCTGCAGTACCTAGTCTCTGTATGAATAAGTGTGTAGAATATAACATAATATTTCCGTAACATAGAAAACAAAACTAACGAAAAGAAAGGAGGTACAGAAATGCTTTTAGAGTTAGGAAAATATCCTGTGGTGTGCTGTAATAAATTTAATTTATAAGGAGTTGGCAAGGTTTCCAAAACACAAAATTAAATGAATCACTGAGAATTGACACTGAAGAGTAAAAAAATGAATGGGATTTAATTTTTGATATATGATTAATTGTGTTGTACCATTGTCGTCACTCATAACTCATAATACAGTACAAGCAGTAAGGACAAAGGATGAGTCTAGGAGTCTCAATTTCTAAATCTAACTTTCCTTCAAACAACAGCCTCCCAATATAGCAATTTGTTTTTGTATACATTGGTAATATCAAAGACAAAAGTCTTGACTCAAGTTTAACATAAATAGAGATAGAATCATTGGAATTTCTTCAGTATGTCAATATTTCTCTCTTTAATTTTGAATCAAGACTTTTGTCTTCGATTGTACCTACATAAATTAGTTTACTCATCCGCTTAATCTACACCATTTACTTGTTTTATTTATTTATTTTACGTATTTTATTAGTTTTAAATTACCCCTACAGTTTTAAAAACAATTAATAAACCTTGAGAAGATGCATTGTGTAAAAAGGTAAGGTTAGTGGCTTATATATTATATTGTTAAGTTTAAGTGAAATAACCCTGAAAGAAGACGCCAATGGACATCATGCTATTGTGCCATTCGCTCTTGCAAGATAAATTCTGATGTTGGCGATGATCTTAGTTTCTTTGAATTTCCGAATGAATCTATTATATATAACAAGACAAGAATTAAGTACATTGATAAAGAGGATATTTGTTAGATACTCATTTTTAAACTGCATCACTATTTATCACAATAACTAGCTTAATTCATTTTATATTCACTTTTTAAAATAATGTTATTTTCCGCCTGAATTGCATTATACTAATATAAATTTTAATCATCACATTTCACATTTATTCACATTATAGACAGCTCGATATTATTTAGTCCACGTCTGAAACTCTATCCACTTGTTCACCCCCGGACATCATTGTTGGCAAACCATGAAATGAATTAGTCCAATAAAAAGAAACAGTCTTTGTATTACACAGAACGATATAGTCATAACTCTGGAACCTCAATTATAAGTTGGTGCACACAAAAAAATCTATTATATTTAAATGAACTAAATCTTGTTGGTTAGAACATAAGAGTAAATTCTCTGAAAACACAATATACTCAGAGAACAAATAGTATAAATATTTGTATTGAAGTACACTTCCTCCAAATGAAGATTGTTATTGTTGTAAGGAATAATACGAATTATACGTTTGGTATAATGAATTACTATATAAAATTATTAAATGTTTTGTACGGAAAACATGAAATATCAAATTGAAATTACCCCATCGTTTAATGCACTAAAACTTATCTGTCATTGTTTCCCTCTGTTTTAGCAGGGTTTAAGGGGTTTTGCATATACATACGCTTTACTTGGCGTTACTTTTTGATTGGCAACCGAACAGTGTTATTGGTTGTGAGTGTAAGTAAATCTAAATGGATTCCCCCGGCCGTTTCACAGCTACTTAGAGAATGGAGCTGATGCACAGATGCTACCATTAAAATATTCGAAGGCAAGTACGTACGTGTTATTTAATATTAAAGGATTACTGGTTTAAAAAACTTTGAAATAATACTTAGAGTCAGTGCCATTGTGTCGATAATATATGATCATGATAGGTATGTACATTAACAAACATATGTAGGTATTTACTAGTTATTAGTTTTCAGTAGGTAATACCAGCAAATTATTATACTGATTGAAATTATATCAGTAACCAACGCCGACTAAATACTAGGCCCAGGCATTGAATGGAAAGTATCCCGAGAACACCGGTCGCAACGACGGATACTCATAACTTCTATACCTCTACGCATCAATATCCCGTGCGCACTCCAAGAGAACCCCCATACGCTACCTTCTCCCAAACATTGTAAAACTATAAAGTATGACAGTTTACAATTTATTTAATTACATAATATTTCTTTATTTATTAATTTTCCCCTACCGAGGTTTTTTGTGTTAGACACAAAATTAGTAGGTAATTATTACCCTTGAATAGCAGAAATGCTTAGATTGGGCAGGTAAGTATTATCAGTTCAATATACTTATATATTTTGGAAGCAAATAATGGCAATACTTCAAATAATACTTTTATATAGTTCTATCAAATGTAGGTAAATTATTAAGGCATAAATATGATAGTTTCCAGCTGAGCAGTTGAGAAAATCTATTTACTCAAATCTAAAATAATTACAATTTTTGTGGTGAAAATATTATATGTTCATAATGATTTTAATATATTGATTACATTTGAACTACAAAATTGTTTCGTTTAACAAATTCACGGGTTTGGAAAACTGAACAAATTTTATTCTCAATATAAATACATCATCTTCTTGCTTATATAGGAAGTTATGTTATATTCAATGTGATGCATTTATATTCAATTGAGTAACTATTTTTGTGTGTGTGTGTACACACACAAGGTTTTGACACGAACACACGTGTGTTCGTGTCAGAACCTTGAAAGTCTACAATAAAACCCTTCCACCGAAGTCGTTGCGTTTTTATTAATTTATTTGAGAAAGAACCACAACATATTTATTCCTGGAAGAATATTTACAAAAAGGAAAGAATATGAACTCAATTATTGTAAAACACTTGCAAATATATACGTATATCACTTAATCAAACATTGTTTTACTAAAATCGTGTTTTTTTATTACTATAAAAGCTGTTTTTACACGACATATTTAGAAACATTTACGGAAGCAGGTTGTAGCTGCTAAAGTAAAGAAGCAGTTTTATACATGACTACATTTTATACACTGCTTTAATGCCACATATACTGCTACGAATATGCATATATGTTTCACAATATTCGCACTTGTCTACTGTATCAGGAAACTGCTACAAAACGTAGCAGCTTCTTTTGATATTGAATAGCTGCTACAAACCACAAACGGTTGTTAGCTGCTACAAAATAGCAATTTGCCTAGTAGCAACCCATCACTAATAGAATGTAAGATAAAATTCATTGTTGGATTGTGTAGTACTATCACAGATTAACAGTATAACCTAAATACGAAAGAAATAGTGTCGATCTTGTGATTTTTTTAATAACTACAAAGAAGAGTATATGAGACAAATAATGTAGATGAAATACCAGATGAAGTAAATAAGTTAATACCCGAAGAATTATTAAGTAAAATAAAAATTTATACTATTGTCCGTAGCCTACACTGTAAAAAAAAGTTGCCTACAATTTTACCAGTAAATTTGCTTCATAAGGTAAAATTTCTACCATCTAGTAAATTTCACATGCTGATGTATTTTTCAAAGATTGTACTGTAAAATTTGTATGTAATATTTATATGAACTGTATATTTGCCGAACGCGTACAGTTAAATAACCTAATAACCAATCACATTGCGGCATATTCAAGTAAAAATTTTTACCCAAATTTAAATACCCAAAAAAATTCTCAATTTTACACTTTTATGTAAATTTTGACAGTAAACATAAAATTGTACATGTTTTTCCCTGTATTTTCCTTTCGAATTTTTATTACATCTTAAACTTACATGAAAAAGCTATAACTTTTACCGAAATCTTTTTTTCCAGGTCAAATATCCTAGAAAAAACATGTAAAACAAAATTTACATGATTTATTGTGGTAAATTCACAACGTTATTACATGTAATATTCCTAATTTACCATGCCAAAATTACTGTAATTTTTTTACAGTGTATTTTCTAAAATAATCATCCAAAAATGGGTACCTATGGATATACAACGAGTTTTGTTTCTTCTCTGACTTATCTTTGTAATAACATCTACATATGTATTACTGATAAAAAATAACTAGAGATCTTGTTATTAGAAAAAAGATTTAAAAATCAACGAATTCACATATGAAACGGAAAATTTTTACTGTAAAGTAATAACTCTAATATGATGCAAAATATATAGAAACTGCAAATGTATCTGCGTCTTATATAACTTCCGCAAACATAGATTTTACCAAAAATACATGCCATCATACTGATATTGATGTAACGCAATTTAATGCTTCTTGCTTAAAGCTAATTTCCAAATAACATACATAGCAAAATATCGTTACACTACATAAATAACTCCTACTTTTATTCAGTGTAACCAAACAAACAAGCAATTATGGTATTATTTAATCGAAGAGCTAATTACTCATCCGGCTAACAAAGAATTTGCATTCCGAGTGTGACTTAAATTACGAGATGTCTAGATTGTCTAGACGAATAGGTACATAAATCACTAAACAACGATAGCAAATATTTTATAATTTTTGCTAGGCGTGCTTGCCTCTCCTCTAAGTTCAAATTTCAATAAACATTACTCATCAATCAAAATCGTCTATGTTTGTTTTGCAAAGAATTTGACGAATTTCGATTCACGATCTTACGAGGTCTTTTATATTAGCTACAATATTCGAATTCTGTTCAAAATGGAAATTATTATATACAAATTATTGCATTTTCATATATATTTTTTTAACAAAATGGCCAAAATAGTAAATTTAGCAATTTAGGTATTTCTGCTTGCAATATTTAAATTTGGCCTCGGTGCAAAAATACTAGTCGTGTCCAATACCTACATATTACCATTGCAATATTTCTTTTTATATTTAAACCACTATTTGTCCTTTTAAGCGAGATTAACGATGTGATTTGCAAACTCGCGTGATTATTTACGTAGTTTCTGTAAAAAAAATTATGAGCGCCATTTGCGAATACAACAATACATTCGGGCATCCGACTAATAAATGATATTTATGTTAGGCGCGATCCGTATTTCCGTTCTTTCTCTGTTTTATGATTATGTACATCATCAAAACTCGATTACGGATGGATTGTATCGAAAATCCGATGCATAAAGGCTGCTTACTGTGTGTTTCCATTTCAGCGCATCAAACGAGCGAAATTTGTACACATGTCGCTTAGGTGTATCGTGCTCGGGGCCATTTCGCAACTATTACCTTCATTTATTTCATGGAAATTGTGAAAGGTTCATTTTTAACTTGGCGTGTACTATTGGGCCATAAAAATTTTGGACGAGTTCATTTATAAACGTGTTAAATGGACGATTCTATATATGTAATTGCGTAGCTTGCCAAGCACTCACTTAATAGTTATTGCTGCAGTAATATTAAACATTGCCAGGTTGTTAAATTATTATAATTAATTCCAGAGATAAAAAAATAAAAATAATTAGAGAATAAGCTTAACCAGAATAGCATACACAGTATCCCAAATTCGGAGTATATGGAGAAGCAAACATCAGAACGAATTCAAATTTTAAATAGACGAAAATCAGGTGTAGCTTTATGTAAAATAAGAAAAAGACTCTTTTTCACACAATCAGCTGCCACTGATACGCTAAGCTGTATAACCGCACCAGTGTTGCCAATTTAGCGGATTTCCCGCTAGTTCTAGCTTAATTAACATTGTATTTGGTGGTAGAATTGCACGTTTAGCTGCTGGCGGATTTTTTAGCGGAAAACTAGCAAAACCAGCTTAATTTCTAGTGGATTTTTGTAATAATATACATTATACCAAAATTTTGATATGGATTGTAACATTGAACATCGTCATATAATGATTTAATACACTGGTAAACTCTTTGCAGTGACTAATAACTAATAAGAACAAACCTATGTTGAATGTACATGCAAGTCGATCAAAGTTCGTTCGAATTCATTTGAATTTAGCGCCTATTTTTGTCTAAAATCAACTCAACTAAATTCGAGAATTGAAATCAGCGAAACATGTCCTTCCGTTAATGTATACATATATAAATCACCAAATCAGTAAGTTTCATTTGGAACTACTGCCATATTCATTGTAAGTATATCAAAAATTAAGTGATTGTGTTTTCCAAACGATCTTTTTTCTAAATGGCATAGGGAATTCACACTACACATAAAAGTTTAGGAATGGAGTTCAAACTGGTTTAAATATTTGACTGTTTTTTTTCAAATCTGGTGGAGTTTGAAGCGCCATCTAGCGGATTAAATTGTTATATGTTGGCAACACTGAACCGCACGACATGCTTCGTGACTTGGCAGTTTACTTTATACGACCTCTGTCGAATCATTCAAATTTACATTGAATTACCAAATTTCGGTAAGTAATGATCTCTGCATAACATTTAAGAAACTGAGAACCCGCTGAGAACTACTTTCTTGACGTGTCAAATTAATACTTTATATTAATACAAATACTTTATATCTAACTAAAAATTACAAAATTATGTAACCAAATAACTATAGCTTTGTTCGTGAAGCACATCAAACGCAATCACTAATCAGTCAGACGCAATATGATTGTTTGAAAGATATTCGCAACTTCAATCCAAGTCGTTTGATTGGCTCTGTTTGTGATTGCTCTGCGAACAAAGCTTGTGTAACTAGAATAACCAATAAGAAATGAAATTCAACTTTAACCTAAATAACCAACCCAATAGTTATTCGGTTTTTGACTAAGCAAGCTGATTAATTAGAATAATTTTGCGAAATTAACCTCAGTATCTACTTATTAATATGACATTTATTCAAAATTAAATTGACATTCTGCTCTCACAATCTTTCCAACTCAAGGGTTATACATTTTCCTAAGAGATCCGGCAGGTGCTGGCAACGGTTAACACGTGCAAATCATAGTTCGACAAGCCGTATAAAGCAAAATGTCAAAGTCATCATCAACAGATTTTTGTATTGACAACATTCAAATTTTATTTTACAAAGAACAAAATTTTCTTTTAGTAATTGCAATTATCTTATTTCTCGCAAGCATCAGCTCAGAATACTGATTTGCCTATGCACCATGTATAGAAACTGTGTAACTTGAATATCAATGTCAAAGGAATAGCGAAATAACAGTAAATTTAAAGAAAAATGTATTTTATTTTGAAAACGAAACCGAAAGTTCAAGTAAGTACAGCCGCCGACATTAATATTTAGCAGTATCAAAGCGTCGAGTCAATCGTTCGAGTGCTAAATATTAATGTCGACGATTGTACATATGCATCTACAACTATTATACTACACTCAACATTCAATACTAAACTTTAATAAAAAAAGATGCTATTAAAATGTGTACCTATATCTATCAAACCTACCGCTAAATATATTTTTAGGGGTAACAAAATTCTAAAAAAAAAAATAAAATAGCTGACACAAAGTTAATATACATACAGATGTTTTTAAAAAAAAATAATTTTTCGAACTGTATAAAGGTCGATAGAAAACCATAATCGCTAAAGAAAAAAAAAACTACAATATAACTGCATAAAAAAATGTGAATTGTAAGTTCGAAGAATAACAGAAACTTTCAACAAAATACTACACACCTAGTAAAAATATCATCTATCATAAATCTAACATAAATATGGATACTAGCGCCGGCTAGAAAGTAAGAGAAACGCCTAGCTTCAACGGCGCAAAACTACCAAGGGCGCCCGACGGCGTCAAACCAACAAAAACGCCAGACGGCGTCAAGTCAACCAGAACGCCAGGCGTCGTCAAGCAGACAAAAACGCTAGACAGCGCCTACCCGGCAAAAATGCCAGATGGCGCAGAATATCATTAAACTAGGATACGATAGGTAAATAATATAAAATCAAAATATTTAACTTTAATTTCAAGCTTTAATTTTAAAGTATTTAAACGTATTTTAAAAGAAAAATCGATTTCCTTTAACTGCAATGGTTCCAAAAATATTAACAGCAGAATAATTTAAAAAAGTGAGAATATGAATTATTTACTTAATATTTCTAATATAAGGACACTTAATATTTACACATATCATTTTTTTTTACATTTTCATATAGAATTCCCAGAAAATATGAGAAACAAGTTATATTTTACAGAAATCTACCTCGCATAAATATGATTGGCCCATTGCCCGCCAGATGTCGCTGCATGTTCCATTGAATAATATACAATAACGGTTGGTTGGTTGAACGTTTAAAGTCGAAAGTATTTTATTTCCTATTACCATTTTGTCTCATTTCTTTGTAATTTTTAAACAGCCTAATGATACAATAATGGATTAACTCTTCAAATAATCGTAGGTTTCTTATTGTTCTTTTGTTTACTAATTCTTGAAGTTATTTTTATTTGTTAATTTATCTTGAATAATCAAATGCAAATAGTACAAATGAAAATAAAAACAAATGAGAACAATCACAATCAGCATATTGCAAGACACCTAATTAATAACTATGATTTATTGTTGGTGATTATAAAAGAATTACTGTGGATATCATACGAAGTCTCTTATATGCAAAGATAACAGAAATTTCCTATTAAACTTTAACTAGGAGTGCGAACTGCCATTTTTCTCGGAAATTTATTCTGCGATTAGTTTTATCTTATTTACCAAGATCGCTCTAGCGAATATCCCAGCCAGTTGAACGCGTGTTGTGCGGCCGTAGAGGGGATTGGCCATAGAGACGTCAAGAGTCACCGGACTAATTTTGACAGAAACGTGCTTCTGTCGAACGAACGAATTACGGGATGGCTTGTATTTGTCCGCACCACTAAACGTTTAACGATGGGAATTCCTCGTCGGTAAATAAATGATCTGAAAAATGAGTGTTTTCTCCTCACATTAAACGAAACTCGTTTCTGTGTCGCGTAACTGCATGGTTTTGTATGATGCACTCGTTGTGGTTAACTGGAAGACTGTTGTCTCGTGCTGTATGGAATGGTATTGCTAATATATCGACAGCGGCCGATCCGAACATTCAAAAAAGAAACGAACCCCATTTGGTGTCAGCAGTGTGCGGATTTTCCAAAGAAAGGAAAATTGAAAAGTTAGTGAAGGGACAATTCGGAGACGATGCGTGGTTCTCGATCAAACACAAAACCGCCGATGTACTAGGTTCGTTCCTAACCTTTGTTCCTATGACGTATTCGTGTAATCGCTTCATGTGTTTCAATTTAAAATTTCATAACACAATTTTTTTGCGCAGAGATTAATTATGCAACCTAGAGCCCAACTTTATTATATTTAGTTATAAAATGATACAGCACACAAATTATATAAGCCTAAGATACACATTGTTGTGATAATTGTTTATAGCGCATTATTAATATTGCGAAATTCCTTGACGCGTTATCTTTAGTGCAAAAATAATCACGAGATTTCTTATTTTCGCCAAAAATTGAGGTTATACACGCTCCATGATCTCACTGTACATTTATTTCGAGCACTAGAAATCTGTATCCAATTATACTACCCATATTATTTAGCACGTCAGTCACGACTTTGTGTGCAACTTTCCGTCACATGACATTTACATTCACGTGCTTTTGATTGTAAAGTCCGACCGTATATCATTAACTTGTCCATATGTTTGTTCTCTTGGCACGACGGTTTTATTCCTGCTATGGACCAGAGCCAAATAAGCGCCTAAAATTTATTGTGTCAATTGTGTAATTTGGTGCTTAAAGAAGCGGTGACATTTTAATTTTTAAATTGCTTGGCTTTTTCGCAAATTAATTGAAGTTATCTTTAAAGATATTGTCAAAACTTTCGGTAGGTTTATGAAAGACCATTTTATTATTTTGTGATGCATGTGGTTGCAACTCCCGTCTCATAATGTTGGGCGTGGTGGTTTTTCCATTTTATAGGAAGATGTAATAACCAGGACTATAAGCAGATATACATAAAATATTCGATCACTCTGCGTTAAACAAGTTTTAATAATTCGGGAGAATTGTTTCGGGAGTTCGTGGATTTCCGAAATATTTGCCCCATTTGAAGTGAACATCCGATTTTGGTACAATTGCAGTTTTACAATGCCGTAAGAACATTGAAAAAAACTCGTTAAATAAATAAAAGAATATGATGTCGATAACACTTATTTTTGACACAAACAACTTGCAATTATCTCCTGAAATAACTTTATTAAACGAAGTTTAACGAGAATTACATAATTTTCTTATCAGCATCATTTATTTTATTGATATATTAGCATGGCATAGTGCGATTATTGCATGTTTTCGCAATAATTAACATGTGTTACGGAGCTTTCTTCGCAAACCATAGGCTTTTCTGTTATGTTTACAGACTTAAAACAGTAAATTAACGTATGAATGCCATTCTATGCTGTGAATGAAGGCTAAATATTTTCAAGATAATGGATTTACTTTTTTAATCCATGATGGCATAACCCTTATCGATATTTTCTAGTAATACTGCAGTACTACTTCTTCTAGACCCTTAACGCATTATCTTTCGTGCAAATATTGATATTTTCTAGATAAACATTGTCACGATTTTACTCATAGAATGGTATTTTTAGAATACCTTATAGGAAATCTAAAAGAAACAATTTCGTACAATATATTCATTAATTTGTTAGGGTAAAATAATTAGGGATATTTTTTAAACTTTTCTGTACCAAAGAAAACTATTGCTCTTTTTGGACACTTTCTTCATTTTTTTTTTTCATTAAGTACATTGAATATATCAAGAAATTATTGATAAATAGCAGAGGACAGGCTGGGTGATCTGTCTATCATGGTAGCTATAGTGTGTTGTTCTGATCTCTTGCAAAATGTTTTAACTCGCATGTTTCGTGTGTTTATGCATTTAGGATTTAGTTCTCTTTCGTTAGGATCTCATCTTATTTGATTTAGTGGTTTTTCTCCCACGCATATTGTTAAATGTGGTGGGTCTTCTTGCCCAATGAATTTTCATGGTCTTTACATACACAGTTTTTCATGGTTCAAATAATTGCACTGTTTGGTCTTTACTATATGCATTGTAGCGTTGGTTCTTGTAACATTTCTAATGCTTGGACTTTCACATACGGAATGATCGTTATGCATGATATAGGGTGATATTTCGTTCCAGATTTGATTTTAAATAATACGACACTGTATTATACTATGTATCTTGGATCACACTTTATTACTTTCATTGTGTAACTCATGAGGATATGCTATGTTTTGACATCGGCACTCAGATTAAAACCTTACCAGCTCAGTATGTCGAGGACTTTACAATTGCATTCCAGCACACGCAATATTTTGGCTATCAATTTGCGAAAAAAATAGGCGGACCCACATTTATATCCAACAAATTATAGGTATTAAATTTAACGCAGGTGTTACTACAGTATTGCAATATAATCCATTTAATATTGTGTGTTGATTTTTTAACATGTTCATCCTAGGGTAACTATTATCCGATTCTTTTCATGTGCGCACCGAGAAAACTGTCTCATAGATTATAGGAAAAATAAAGTGCTGGAAATAGTAAGTTTTATTATAATACCAGTTAATTGCCGTTATGATACAACTACAGAATATTTAATGCTATCAATTAAAATTGTTAAAGAGATTCTATTAAACGTTGTTAGAGAAATGTAGGTATACCTAATATGATAGAAATACGTTAGGTATATTGTAATACAAAAGTTGTCATATAGATGGCGCATTTCTTATTTTATTAAATATTTAATGCATACTCACGTATAATTTATTTGGTACTTTGTCTACTACACCATACATGCATAAGTGATCATGGTTGTGACCACTGTGATGCATGCCAGTATATTATATTTGGTCTTAATACTCATGTTTTCCCATGAGCTCTTCCAGCCAACTTAAATGTTGTCTTTGCCTTCGTTTTAAGTCTTTGAAGCTGTCGATTCCAGGTGAGCTTGGAGTCAAGAATGACTGACAAGATATATCACTTTTTCAGACAGTTTTATTTCTTCATTCCGAAGTTTTAGCGCTCCAAGACCATCAAACTTCCTTCTTCTCGTGAATGCCATTGCGGTTGTTTTAGAGGCACTAATAATAAGACTCCTCCTCAGTCCATTTTTGTATAACCTGTAGAGCGTTGTGCATTTTATCCGGCACTAAGTTTTTGAATTTACTCCTGGTAGGAATGACAAGACTATCTGCATACCCCAAAGTTTGAAGGCCTTCATGGTCCAGTCTTACTAATAGCTCAGCCACAACCAAATTCCACAGCAAGGAGGACAAAAATATGCTCTTTCGACCCGTGCCACCTGTGTCTCTCACACATTATGGTTATGTAAACTGATTTCCTTTTAAGCATGCATTCTGTCCACCTACAATACGATTCGTCGATGCCTTTATTCTATAGGAAAGTGTATAGAAGCACTTTCTTGGTTTCCAAAGCATGTTCAGGTCTCTGCACGAGCTCGTGCAAGGTTTTCTCTGTAGATTTCCTTACTTGCCGATGTGCTAATATCATCTCTTACGTGTCTATCTAGCAGTCTAAACTCTCTGATAATAATTGAAGTAATCCTTTATGAATGGTGTTTGGATTTGAAACATATCGAAATTGTAATAAAGGTCCTTCCCATTCAAAGTTTTATTTAAAAAATCTATTGCACTACATGTTTCGGCGATACGCCATCATCAGGTAATGATTTACGTTGAGTATTAAAATACCATGAAAAATACTCAACCTTTTATTATCCTTTTATTACCTTTATTATCAATTCTATATTTTTCATATCTCATGATAGACTGGAAATAATAGACTGTGACCCAGTCTTAGATGTACGGCATGGAGCGGATATTACAATTCCGCTTATTGCGTACATTTTTTTTTATCTTTAGAGGGTACGTTATAACTGGAATTCACTGTATATTTAATAAAATGCAATAAATATTTGTTTCTAAATAAGGTATACTATATACTACACGAAACTAAAAACAATTCTTGTTATGATATTTCCAATACTCTGTATTAGGTATACAGTTTTCTCTGTAACGTTACTTAGATTTAATTCATTGCGTCAACTGGTTCCAACACCACACCACTAAACTGGCCCTCATATAATTAAATTGGAAAGAAATGTTTCTAACTAAAGTATTGCGTCCCAAATATTCAAATTATTCCACTTATTTGACGCAACTCTGTAACCATGAAACGATTATTTAAACCTTGTGATTAGTCTATTACGGTTATAGGACATCGCCTTTTGTTGATTGAAACATTAAAACTTATCGCACCATGATGGAATATGGCGTAATTGCTGAAATTATTGAGTTGCTTCAGTTTCAATACTTCAATGAATCAATTATTTGTAGTATAGCCTTGAACTTGTCCTTGTCGAATAAAAGTCTAAAATGGTCTTCAAGATTATTGAGTGTTATTTATTTCTGAAAAATTAAACAGCCTTATTACCTATACTCTATGTCGACTCTTAAATAATATTTTTTATGTATGCATATTATTATGTTCTTATCTACTAACCAATCACTTCACCTACGCTACGGTGTTGTTATTGCAATTCAGTTCTTGTTTACCTATCGAATTTTCATGGAAATATGAGTAATCTCCTCATTTATCGCCTGCTTCGTTATTTTGAACTAAAATTCCCCAGTATTCATTTCGAATTTGCACTTGCCTGCCTATTACACAATAATTTATTGCTTCTCGTTCGACAGACTTTATGCCAGTAATACGCATAAATTTTACATTTTTTAAGCTCATCTCTGAGCTACAATATACGAATTTATTGCTCCAAAGTTATTAACACGAGTTTTTACTATTTAATGATCGTGCATAAAGTATGCAGAACAAACTTGTACCTCACATTCATATGTAATTCATTAATAAGCAGAGAACACTTTAGTTCATAATTTTCTATGTTCTTCTTGGAAAATCATTTGTTTTATTAACAAAATTTCCTAATCCATATGTGTACATACATAATATACACTCATAAAATTGTTATTGCGATCTTGTTCTATCGATAATACATTTATATTGCCTGTATGAGTCTGTCGTGTGTCCTTTTGTTTTGTTATTGTTTAATTATCTGCAAAATATGATTAAAATTGTTTGCTTCTGGAAGTAGGTAGGTATTTATAAAATGCCGCTTAATGCTAAAGATGTGTCGAAGTAGGGGAAGTTGCTACTTTTTAAAACCATCAGACAGACTCAGCACATCTTTATCTAATGCGCATAAAATACGTAATCGAATCGGTTATGTGTACATATTAACTGTGCAACTATACAATCAATAATACCTCCAAACATGACTTGTTTGGAAATATCTATATAGGTACAAGATACGTATATAGGTTGTGCCAAGAGTTATCGACGTATATACTATTGATCTCTGCGTTATTATTGATCTTACAAAGTTAAGCGTAAATTGTATACCTGTATATATTTAAATATATTTGGAAGAAAAATATAATTCATCCTGTAAAAGTTTAAGTAAAGCATTATTTCTTTGATTAAAACCTAATCACGTTACATTAGAACCTTTGCCTTTATTTGATATTCGTTGAAATTATTAATGTAAATAAAAGTATGGTGTACGCCAATGAGTTTATCAAGTACAAAAAATTGTTTAAAATGCGTTGTTATTTTTTCGATCTCGATCACATGAAACGGCTATTTTATCTAGCAGTGGATTTCATTTGAATACGTCTCATCGGTCGCATTTGTTTAGATTGAGTGACGTTTGGCAGTTTGACGTGTCTTTAATAGTTAGTGAAATCCTCTATTATGATGTACTCAAACGCCGACATGACTGACATGCATTTCATGTATGGACTTGCTGATGGCAACTCATTAGAAGCTAGACGACTGTACATTGAACGATTTCCTGCCCGCAATGTCCCCGACCGAAAAATCTTCGAAAACATCCATTGACGTCTTCGTGAAACAGGCTCAATGAAACGAAGTGGAGGGCCAGGAAGATCAATGACTGCAAGAACGGTACAATTGGAACAGAATGCGTTGGAAATGATAGAGGAAGATCCTGGTAGTTTTACGCGAAAAATTGCAAATAGTTTGAATGTAAGTCATTGGAGAGTTTGGAAAATTCTTAAGGACAATTTGTTGTATCCATACTACATTCAACGCGTTCAGACACTACTACCTGCTGATTTTCCTCCACGTATTGCATTATGTCAATGGATATTGTAAATTAATGTTTCGCATCCCTTTATTCTTGACACAGATTCTTTTTACCGATGAAGCCAGTTTCTCAAGAAATGCAATAAGAAATTTTCATAATAACCATGTGTGAACTGATGAAAATGCGCATGAGGTATTTGAAGATCGTTTTCAACATCAGTTCTCGTTGAATGTTTGGGTTGGAATTGTGGGTAACTATCTAATTGAATCGGTATTTCTACCAGGAAGACTTACTGGCGTGGTGTACCGCAACTTTTTGGAAACAACGCTTCTTGAGTTTCTGGGGGATATACCATACGCGACAAGAATTGCAATGTGATTTATGCACGATGTTGCACCACCACATTTCAGTTTGGTTACTCGTAATTTTTTAACAGCAACATATGGAGATCGCTTGATTGGTTGAGGTGGGTCACACGCATGGCCTGCTCGATTCCTAGACTTAAATTTCCTAGATGATTTCTTCTGGGGATCTCTGACGTCAATAATTTACGTTAGTCCAGTGGAGAATTTGGACGATTTGCGAAATCGGATAATTGCTGGGTGTAACTCAATTAGAAACGACCCTGGTGTGTTTGAAAGAGTTCGACAGTCAATGACGAGAAGATTGAATGCTTGTATACAGGCCGGAGGAAGTCATTTCGAACATTTATTGTAGATTGAGCAATTTTACATGTACTTTTTGATAGTAAAATGTTGTTACTGTCGCAAAATCTTGTTCGCCCTGTATCTTCGAAACAAAAGGGGTTTTTCAAAAATCATCATAGGACAAAATATTCTTGGAATATGCCAAGGAATATCTCCTTGAATTTTTACCGCATGTTTACCTAACACCCTATATATGCCACCTCATAGTGAGAGCACCAGTGAATACTAAAATACAATCAAGACTAATTTGGGAATGTATTCGATAGCTCAATAGCCCGGTAGAGCGCTATAAAATCACTTTACTGTTGGTGTCCGGACATTCGGCAAACAAAGGAAACAAAAAAGGCGACAAGTTAGCAAGAAAAGATTATCGACTTCATATACAGGCTCGAAACATGTACTAGGGTCTTCAAAAACACAGCACGAAAGAAAAACACAAAGAACACTGCTATAATGTAACCAGGCAAATTCATACAAAGACTTATTATTTAAGGGCCATCAAAGAAGAAGACTGAAGAGCTACTGCAGCTCTCTAGTAATCATCTTCGCACTGCAGGAGATCTCCTAACTAGATCCTATATGTACACTGAAAAATTGGCATCAACATTAAAGATACCAAATGGAGACTATGCTGTAACAAGATGACCGAGAACTCTTTCCACATCCTGTGTGAGTGCGAGGTTCTGCCCACAAGAAGCCAAGCAATTTTTGGTAAGCCAAGAATGAACCCAAAGGATTACTTCGATCAACCAGCTAGACAGACACCTGTACAAATTAGTTCAGGGCACCAGGATACCCATTTAATGAGTAAATGTAATGGGAGATTAATTACAAAAAGCCAAGAGGTTACAGTGTTTCCAAAGACTCGAGGTCTCCCATTACCAAAATAAAATCGACAAACATTTTATAGCAACACAATTGAGTGAATTGAATAAATTTTTGTATTGCTTACATGCAATCCAAAAATGCACTGAAGTAACGCATTTTGCGTTGATTTAGGAGATTTGGGGTTTATGAAAATTGTATTTCACTCAAGAAAAGCTTATATTTATTCTAAATGGTGTCTTATTTGACTTAAGTAATATTTCAATAATGTAATTACGTTTTCTTGGCAACAGAAAACGTAATTAGTTGTTTGTGGTATATTTATTAGTTTCAAGGAAATATTTACTTAAGTCAATATTTCCAAATGAATAATTATTCGGAATAAGAAAATACTGTTCTGTAGGTTCGCATATGAATCAACAAACATTTTACCGATTGACTAAAGTGATATTATACTGGACCACCAAATTAGAAAAAAAGTTCTATAAAATCCTTGAAAGTGTGTTTCCTTAAATATATCTATTCTTTATCAATTCTAAAATATACTTCTTTCGAAAACGTTCACCAGTCAAAGACGAATTTTTATTATATTTATTTTCGACGTATTTTGATTCATTTGTCTCTTTCTTGCCCTTGTCAGGATTTGACAACATATTTTTTGAATAACAAATTATACCGTCAATACTCTTACAAATCCTAAAACTTGACGATCTTATAAGTAGACTTTGTTAAATACGAAATGTTTCTGATCACCGTAAATATTTATACGCGAATCACGGTCTTAATAAAACAGTTTCACATTCACATGAAAACATTCACCAGTTAAAGACGAATTTCTTATTTTATTTATTTTCGACGAATTTTGATGCATTTGTCTCTTCCTCGCCCTTGTCAGGATTTGACAACATATTTTTTGAACAACAAATTATAGCGTCAATACTCATACAAATTCCAAAACTTGACGATCTATATAAGTCGACTTTGTTAAATACGAAATCTGTTTCTGATCGACGTAAATATTTATACGTGAATCACGGATTTAAACAGATTCACATTACCCGTTGCTATGCATCCATTACTTATTGCAGCAACGATTTTTTTTTATTGGCAGGCTACCCACACTTCAAATTTCGAAAATAATATTTGCTCCTTCAACTTATACAACGAGGCAAGTGTTGCTAATTAAACATACATGTGATAATCAACCTCTGTTCGTGGTACTTAATTGGCTTTCTGCGCCTCTCGTCATATGTTTCATGTGTATACAAGTTATTTTTAGCAACTCATTTGGAAAATGTCTCCACCATCATGAATGATTTAATAAAGGTGTGTCGCTGAGTATGTTGATGCTTAAGAGTTTGTTTTATGAATTGTTTTATGTTTGTACCTACCTATATTTTCCAATCTTGCAATCGGTGAATGGAAAACATAGCAAAAATAACTGGTGGTGTTTGGTGTGTATTTGTTAGAGCAATTTTAAAAATAAATATATGGAAAATCTTCGGGGAGCATATTTAGAAAATTGTTTTAGTTCTGTTTAGAAATAGATAGGAACGAACTTGCAAGTTGTAAATTTGTTTCTATATTCTAGAATTCAATTTTTTCATGTACTTCGTTCAAATCATTCCTTAACTATTTCAGAGTGGACAATTATTTTATTAATGAATTAAATTATGACCAGAAAAATATTTCGAAACACTTGGTAGCATATTTTCCAAAATGTTCCTATAAGTAATTGCATCTAACCTTTCATTTGTAGTCTAACACACTCCAAGTCTTTATGCATACACACTTTTGATTTTTGTCCAGTTTGTCACAACCAACCTTTAAGATCTAGGATATCTGTTCATTCTGGTAGATTTATATACGTTAGATTATACATTAAAAACCATACCCCTATGCGTTGATTCTACGAGATTACTGTATCTACCCCACCGCATTCACAAAGCGAATCATTAACCCTCCCAATTCTACATAAATATGATTTAAAATTACCATGACTTATTATTAATTCTACCGCCTGATACGATAAATTAACCCTCATTTCCCTAAACAGGGTAACGCTACCGATAAATTTTCTAATTCACCTCCCATTTAAGGTATTACCCCACCTACTCCGCTAATCATTATCAAATGTTCCTAAACGCTTTTTTAACTACACTAGTCGAAATTGGCCCAAATCTAATAATCGAGCTACCTCTCCTAGATGAATTAATTGTTAATTGTATAGTTTTGACAATTTATTTTTACAATTTAAACATTTTCTCAAAAAGTAGTGTACTATAATCATCTATATTTAAAAGTTTAAATACTTATTCGATCTAAATAGTAAAGATTAAAAAGCACTTACCTATTTTCTTTTTCTATGTCTATAAAATTATTTCTATAACACGTACAGCGGCTTATTTTTAGAAAGATTATTCTTCAATATAGAAGGAGCATTTCTGAAGTGATGCCAAATTCCCTTTGACATTTGGAACTTTTATTTAGAATAAGGGGGCAAGCTGATAAGAACTAAAGCGAAATGAGCATTCCAAAAATAACAGCAAAACTCAAGTAGGCGAATCTATAATTTTAAGTTCTTTGTTTCATATTTGAATAAACTTCGTTTTGTATAAATATAAACATACTTACTGCATAACACTCTTTTTCATTTGTTCGGTTTACTTTATCTGAACTTATATTTATTAATATGAATGATATGATAAAAAACTTTATCAGTATTTATTTCTATCTCGTTGAGAAAATCATAATAAACAACAAATACATGCACGTTATTTAAGACTACTACAAAGTCATGTGCAATAGTTGCTTAAAACATGACAAAGATCAAAATATTGACCGATAAAAATCAAACGATCGTGTCAATTTTATTGACCCCATTATTTTGTACTTCATTTCTGGATGTGTTGTTTACAGATATACTGAATTGTGTTTGTTGTGAATGTGTATTATCATGGCAGTGATTCTTTTTAAGGATTAAGTACGTGATAATTAACTTAGCGTACGTATGCATAAATTGCACTAAGTGTAAATGCTAATCAAGAACTAAAGATAGTTTATTAGCGAATATTACGACTTATCTCATGACACAGTTTTGCAAAATTATATCTTAGCCATGTTAAATAAATACCCATGTAATTGTGTTTTGGTTATGTAAAATGCCTAAATTAAACTAGGTAAATATATGTAAATGTTTTGGAAATGTATTTTTTTTACAAAATAAAAAAGAAAGAGTTAAATGGAAGTTCTAGAATATATTTCTAAATGATTTATTTGATATCGCCAATATCAGCAGGTAATAATCGTTTTCGAAAATAAAAATAAGAACTGTAAAAAATTAAGCCTATAAATTTGAAATTAATTAGTTAAAGACCAGGTATACTTTGACTTAAAATACCTACTATTTTTGTATTAAGAATATTATCATCTGATAATGTTCTTTATTTAGTTTTCTATATCTTTTTCTTTCTGTTTATTTTACAGATAGATGTGAAAGCCCTTTCTTAGAAATTTTATTATATAGATACTCTCGTATTGCTTTTATTTGCAGCCAACAGTAACATTTCGTATTGCTTGCATGTATCTCTACATTTTATGATTTACTCAAATTTACAGTATGAATAATATAAACTTTTCCGAAGTCGCATTATCTAATAGCAATACAAATAAAGTGAGACCACAAAAGCTGTTTAAAAAATTAGCATTGGGTTCTTGGTTAACCACATGTGTTCATAATAGAAAGTATAAAGGTTACTTGCCTCAAACCAGGAAATAAAAATATATCATTAAACAAAGCACTATCTTCCTATAATCGCTTCCAAAAGTTTAATTAAATGTCCGTGGAGTGATATTAGTTAAACTTTCTGAACTATACAGTGCTATACAGCGTCAAGAATGCTTCTTAACTTATTAAATACCGATCACTTAGAAAAATGTTGAATGAAACAGTTATCCTAATCGTTTTAGATAGTTAATTTTGAGGTTGTGATAGCAGCTTACTTTTTTTTTTTAATGACAGCCTTTTATATTTTAAGGAAGAGGTTTTTGAGTTATTAAAATTTTCGGAAAAATACTCTATTTTAAAGTGTAAATACTTACAAACACCAGTTAAATTCACATTTACATGAAAATATAATACAGGAACTGAAAGAGTAGGTAAAACAATTTCTGTAGCAACTAACACAGCCGACTTCAGGGTCCCATCTAAAGATTTTTACAGGTTTTTTAATTGTTCCCGTAAACATTTCGGAAACTGATATGATAGATATTTTGCTGCAAATTATTTCGAAAAAAAAAAAACTACTTATAAAACTATGATGCCTGTTGGTTTTTGTAAATAAAATACCTATACGATCACGTGACTAATTGATTTCGTATTTTTAAGTTCAACAGGAATTATAAGTGTAAAATTATAACAAAAAATGTTACTAATAACTTAAGAAATATTTACAACTATACAGGATGTAACAGCGATAACTCCGTGATCTTTTATAATCAAATGGTAACAGTTTTTGAAACGTTATATAGTAAGATGGGGCGGATTAGATCTACAGTTTAAAAATAATATGCAATTTACAGGCTGTTCCAAAACTTAGCAGTACATCAAAGTTATGTCTTTCTTACCGGAACACTTTGTATTTTATGTCATTTTTTTTAAGTGTACACTAAAAACTATATCAATTTATTTAAGATTTCTTTTGCTAATTTTTATGGTCTATGAGATATTTCAATTTGTTTAAAAATGCAACGTTGCAAAAAGTAAAGTTTCTAAAATAATATTAAGTAAATTTTGGATAGATCGGCAGTACGTTCATTAATACTGTTTTTTTTTATATACATAAAAAATCAACATGTTATCAATAATTTTAGCAATTGAAAATGACTAATAAATTGTCGAAACGTCTTGCTTGCATGAATTAGTTCGTTTTGCATTAAACCAATACATCAACAAACTAACCGTTTAGTTTATTAGAAGATGGCTACAAACACCGAGAATGTAAAATTGTATAAAATAAATGTAAAAACGTAATTAATATAATTATCATTTTCTCCAATGAACACAAAATAAACTCCTTGTATATGCAGAAATGATTGCCAAAATTACAAATAGATAAAAAGACTTATCATCACAAACAGTTTTATAATAGTTAAAAACCGGCGGTTTCAGTAAATTTATATTTATATTTTTTCAGAATTTTTTAAACAAATAAATGAAGCAGTGAGGTACAATCATTTTTTTTATTTATTAGATGTAAAATATATTACATCTCAAAAATGACAAATTATTTTATGCAGGATTTGCAAAAACCTGCGATTGTGGTTTATGGTGCAAACAATACCTTATTCGTTTTCAACATTTTCATAGTGACTAACATTATTACAGTAATTAAATGACATTAGTAATCCATGTATAATGCTATTTACAATTATAACATCAATAACCGCATTACAAAATGTAGGGCAATGGAATGTCTCGTGAGCCTATTATACTTTCTTTTTAATTATCATCCACTGTTTGTGGAAAGTGTACTGAATATAAAATTTGCAATAAATGAATGATAAGATTATATTTTTCTGGAATACCAATTTTTTTGCTAATATACGCAACATTTGCTAGAATATGTGCAAGTTTATTTCAATGCTTAATTGTTCTAGTCTAAACAGGACTGTAAAAGCGACATTATTTTAATAAACAACGAATACATAAAGGAGAGCGTATGGGATGCCGGAATTTTCGTTACTCATTTCTTCTAAAACAATCTGCAGCACCATTGACACTGTATAATATACTTTGTTGTTGATAAATAAAAAATAATGTTCGAAAATGTGGACAAAGTCCTACCCTTCCGTTATCTTTGAGGCTATACTATACAATTTTATTTTTGATAAATAGAAGAAAAAAAATTAGAATCATAAAAAGATTAGCAGGTTAGATTACCTAGCCGCTTATTGTCTTTTTTTTTTGTCAGAAATTATTTTCGGCCTTGAAGTAATGTAATACTCAAACAACGTAAACTATCTACTGAGATACAGAAAAATCTGTTATGGGTTTCCATATATTTAGAAAAGCTTAGAGATTTTTCAAACCATTGAAGGAGGTTGTCAGCAAATATTTTATTATATGATATTAACTTTGAAACGAAAAAGTGTGTATACTCTTTCATTTCGAAACGAATTTTCAATAATAATAATAATAATAATAATTTATTTGGCATGCGGATTTGCAAAAGCAAATATGTGCCTTGTCATGTACATACATTAAATACAATAAAATCAAACATAATAATATAATAATAAAAACAGTACACAAATTATCAGTTCACATAGAATTCATTTATGCTGTAATAGCACTTGTCTACAAGGTACGTTTTTAATTTTTTTTTTAAAGTTAGGGTGCTGTGCGCGAGCCTCAAGTCCGATGGTAGATGATTATAAATTTTTATATTGTTATAAAGGGGGGACCGCTCAAACTGTGCCGTTTTATGTGATGGTATACTAAGGTTACCGATACCTCGCGTCGCGTATGCCGAATTGAAATGGGCATTTGTAGCAAAATCAGTTAAGTTTCTGTGTGTATATACAGCGCATTCATATATATACAAACAAGCCAACGGCAGAATACCATTACTCCTGAAGTGTTCCCTACATGATTCCCTGCTACTCAGGTTGAAAATAGCGCGCAGAGCCTTTTTTTGGAGAGTAAATAATCTTTTAAACTTTATTGATCTACCCCATACCATTATTCCATATCTCAGCCGTGATTCGATGCATGATTTATAATAAGTAAAAACTACCTCGGTTGTCACATTAGATTTAAGTACCCGAATGGCAAATATAGATGATGCGACCGACCCACAAATGTAATCTATTTGTTCAGCCCATGATAAGGTCTTATCCAGCACGCATCCCAGAAATTTTGTAGTAGCACATTCCGGCACCGACAGTCCATTCATACGCAGAAGTAGTGAAGAATCGCTCCGTTTGTGACAGTCATAAACAATCAAGTTTGTTTTCTCAACATTCAACATTAAACAGTTTTGTTGCGTCCACCTTAGCATTGAATTGGCACAGTCAGTACCTTTTGCAGATAGTTCAGATAATACTTCCGCTGAAATAACAGTTGAAGTATCATCGGCAAATTGACAGACCTCACTTTTATTGAAATTATGATAAAGATCATTTGCAAATATTAATGATGATGATATAATAATGCAATAAAATGATGTTTATTTAACTGAATAAACTAAACCAAAAATTTGTGGACGTTATCAACCGCTAAACTATCTGGGCGTTTTATTTGATAAGACACTATCCCGGAACTCGCATTTAGAAAAAAAATTACTCACAATGCGAGGACATACCGGAGGATATGAGGGGAATCTTGAGGGCTATCTCCAAAGTTAGTCCATTAGCTCTATGTTATGGTAGTAAGTCCAACCATAACCTATGGAACAATAGCTTGGTTGCAAAAGGCGCAATAAGCCAAAGCCATAGCAAAACTTACATCTATGCAAAGAATCACAAGTACGTGGCAATCACGGGAGCATTATCTTCTTCCTCAACATTGGCACTAGAAGTTCTCTTGGGCCTACCACCCTTGTACATTTTTGTGGAAAGAGAAAGCATATTAACAGCATTTCGCCTATGGCAAATAGCGAATCAATCGCCACATACTCATGTCTGTGTTACCAACAATCTGCTGGAATCGGTTATTCTGACGACATGCTGGGAATGCCCTCGAATCATAATGTGTACTCGACCAATGATATATACTTCTACTACCTCCTTTCCAAACAGAGAGGAGTGGAGATGCAACGAAAGAACACTGACGCAGGCAGATTGCTGGTTTACGGACGATTCAAAAACCAAGCAGGGTGTGGGCGCAAGCACATTTTGTTGCAGTTCAAAAGTCAGAGGATATTACAATATTGGACAATGCACAACATCTTTCAGGTTGAAATCTGTGCCATTGAGATGTGTGCGAGAGAGATTTTAGCTAAAAACTACAAGCACAGATCAATAAAAATCTTCAGTGACAGTCAGGCCGTGCTAAAAAGACCAGAAGCGCATAAATGCAATTCGAAACTGATCTAGAGCTGTAAACCCACCCTAAACCCATTGGGGATGGCTAATAATCTATACCTAATCTGGATACGTGGACACTCACTCATTCTTGGAAATGAGAAAATAGACACCTTTGGCAAAATGGGTGCTGCGGAGCAATTTCAAGGACCAGAACCTGGCATTTCATTTCATTAACTCGCAGCACATATTTTGCGACATCTATCGCTCCTGACGTTATTCCCAGTCATGTTTAAATGGTACTGTAACATATTCACACATTTAAGGAATTAATATTAGAGGTTAACGAGGTATTTGTAAACGTAATAACTAGGTCAAGAGCAATTAACAAAGTAGGACCATGCGAACTGCTGAGTCAGCTGTAGCAACTATTTATACAGTAAACGCTGGGACTATACAATCGCTATATATTTATAGATGTATTTTCTTCTTTGCAGGAGTTGCCGACGGCGTTGGAGGATGGAGGGCGTACGGAATCAATCCCGGCGAATTCTCCCTAAACCTAATGCGCACCTGCGAGCGTCTAGTCAGATTGGGTTGCTTCGCGCCCACCAACCCTTCCGACCTCCTAGCCAAAAGTTACTACGAACTCGTGTTCCACAAGAAACGGATCCTGGGTGAGTCGACCTAAATCCTTTAATCTCGTTACTTGGGAGTTTAAAATGTTCCCTCTTTCGAGAATTGTGCAGACACTCCAATTACGGACATGTCACCGACCACGAAAATAAGTCGATTATATATCTTTGTAAAGACATTTGTTTTTATCAATAATCTTGATATAATCTCAATTCTGTGATGCCTATTTATACTCGATTCTGATCGCAATTAAAAATGATTGTGTACAAAATAAAATCAGCAGCTCTAAATAGTGAAGATTAGTTATTAAACAATATCTTAATATTTTGTTTTTGTTCTAAGATGTTAACCGATAAATAGAATACTTACAGTTTTTCTTCCATAAATTTAACGTTCTATAATAACACTGCGTGACACGATTTTCGTACCTGAAAAACTGATTACTATTATGGTTTTCAATTAGTTACAATATGTAAGCAGTGGATGTTTTTTGTTTCTATCACGTCTTGTTTTTGAAGTATACACTGATGGCATTAGATAGGCTATGCCGATTCTGGCACAAAATCTTTCAATTTTTAATGGGGTAGAGTTCACATTTTACCCCTCATAGATACAATATGCACATTTACATGTCACTTCGTGCTCGTAGCGACAGATTGAAATATTCTACCTGATATACATACCGAGTGTCCAGCCTATAATGCAACGGTCCATAGCCGATTTATTATCCTTTTTTGAAAAAAATGTTTCAAATTAATGTAATCTCCGGAAATACGAAAGTTAGAAAGATGCGGTTTTCAGTTTTCGCTTAATTACGAAACAGCACACGTCTTTTAATTTAAAATTGTTGCATTTACATTACAGAATTATTAAATAGGGCTCTGTAATTTTCGAACTCTAAAATCATGGATAACTTGATTTTTTTTAATTGAATGGTATAGCAATTTTTACATAAATGGATGTAAAATTTGATTTTCTTTCGATTTTATACGAGTGTCATTGTGTTTATCTCCAAAGATTTTGGAGATATTCGCGATTTTTCAGTTTTTCATGATCGATACGTATTGCGAAGCGCCGGCCACCTTCCCCTCGCATTTCACCAGGCTTGGGGCTAGTTAACAAAACAAAATAAGTTTTGTCGTTAGTTTTAATTTTTTGTCATTAATTTAATCGAATTATTGATAATTAAATAAAGCAATGTGTATATTTTTAAAGTTTTTTCCCAATAATTATTAGTTACCGTACCCAAAAAACAGTACGTGATAGAAAAAAGTACATAGGTGTTCTTATTAAGCGATTTGTATAAATAAATAAACAGGAAAAATTGAAGTGGGTACTTAATTTTTTTTTTAATTTGTAACGTAGTGTAATAGAAATATAGTTAGTATTAGTAAGTATTAGTATTAAGGAATTTATACTAATTTTGCTATTACGTTAGAAATCCTTGGCTGAATATATTATTTTTAATATAGTTTCAAAGTACATTTGAACATTTTACACTTGTTTGAGACTGGGAAGTTTTTGAGGTTATTTTTTTTACCACAACCTGGTATTGCAAAATCTTTCTTGTTACGATTAGTTGAAATTACTGGAAATTACTCAAAGATCAGTTATAGTATAGAACAGTAAGAGAAAGAATTATGACATGTAAAGAAATAATAATAATATACTTTCTGGATGAGGATTCAGAAACATGATTTGTCATATGGAATCTGTTAATGGCGAGCTTAAAGAACTTAAACTTAAAACAATCATTTTTCTTGTGCCAACATTTTTATTTTTTCGTTATGTAAATTACTGTTCAAAACTACTATTACTTTTGTTAATAAATGAACAGTTGGCCATAATGCATATCTAGAAACTGATATGGTCTACAAAACTATCATCAAAAATTAAAACTGTTAGTGTACAGAGTGACTATTAGTATACAGAATGCACGACAATGTTAGCGATCTATATATGGAAAACTATTCACGAGAAAAATTTAAAAATTTGAGGGTATACTAATATAGATTTGGCCTACTCGAACAAAATATGCACAAGTTGCTAGCACTTTTGGTTATACAGGCTGTTCACATTAACTTTCTTATTTTAAATGCATTTTTATATTTTTAAATTGCCCTTAAAATTCTAGTTAAAATTTATGTAGGAATCCCTTTACCTAAATTCATTTATTTTTGAGATATTTCGATTGTTTGCAGAAAAGTTACATTTGCAACCCCTTTAAAAAAACGTTAGTATCTCATATCGTTTCCGGTTTTCTTCAATCCACTTGACATAATTATGTGGTGTGTGTGCAAAATGTATCAAGATGGGGCATAAAATTTACTGTATCTGATACAGAGCGTGTATGAAAATTGTTAAAACATCCTATTTTTAAAAAAAAATGTTATTAAGTTCCCTATACCTATATGTGTAAGGGTTTTCGAGTTATTTCAAATAATATTTTCTTATATTTTGAAAAATGTAAGAAGTTAGCCATATCCTGAGATGACGCAAAACAATTGCAGTAGAACTCTTTAATATTGTGTAAACCAAAATGCCAGCGTGTCCTAACTATACCAACGAAGATTATTTACATTTATTTATTATATACGGAGAATGTAACAGAGTAATACGAAGTAAGTGTATGTGACACTTTCTACGATATCCAGAGAAACAAAAATCGTCTGTAACTGTCTTAAAACGTATAGTAAAAATATCTTAAAAACAATGGCTCAGTCAGAGCTAATACAATCCGAAAAAGAAAACCTATTATCGATATAATCATAATAAAATAATTGTATTATGGCTTACTTTCGAGCATTTCCAACGGCATCGTTGAAGCTTCTTCGGCTTCAGGAATCTAAAAGGATTCAATACACAGAATTTTAAATAACCATAAAATAAAGCCGTATTCGTTCCACCTGATTCAAATTTTGAAATAACAAGACTAAGAGAAAAAAAAATAGCTTTATGAATTTATTTAACGAGGCACCAAAGTGATAATAGTATTTTAGAAAATATATGGATAGACGAAGTTAAATTTACAAAGAATAGAATTTTTAATAGCCACAATTCCATTACTGGAATGACATAAATCCATATACGTCTGCAAAAATCGCAGTTTTCAAGAAAATTGGCATTTTAATGTTTACGCAGCAGTAAGAAATGATAGGTTGGTGACACTGCTACCTTATCAAGACAGTTTAAATGGTAAAGCAATCTTTTTGTCTGTGATACTATACAGTGATTAAATTCCTTGTACCTGCAAGATAGTAAATATTTTAAAAACTTTGCACAATGACTATTTACAAAATTTACCTTTGGTGGAATATATTTTTTTTTTTAGTAAGATGGTGGAGTTCCGCCATATAACGGCTACTTAATTAATAATTTTTTGCAAGAAACATTTGAAGATCAGTAGATTGCTAATAACGGACTGTTCTTGTGGCCACTCCGTTTACCAGATTTGACAGTTAGATTTTATTGTTCGGGGACCTATAAAAAGTCAAGTTTGTTCTAGTCCACTAACAACCATGGATGATTATACAACGTGTGAAAAATGGTTTTCAAAGCCTATCTCCACATGCAATTAGAAAAGCTACCTACTTATCATGGGGTACTCAAAAGATGTGAAAATGTTTGGTATTTTAAAGGGACGGAATTTTGAACATTAACTTAAATTACTACTTCAACATTGCTAACTTATTTTCTCTATTGTATCACATTTCACTCTTGGAAGACGTATATATATTCTTGTCTTTGTTAATCTAAATTAACACCTGACTAAGCCATTGTTTTTAAAATTTTGTACTATACCTATAAAGCAGTTACGGACGGTTTCTGTTAATAAGTATGCCAAGTGGATTGAAAAAACCAGAAGCGCATATGAGATAACTAACGATTTTTTAAATGGGTTACAAACGTCACTTTTCTGCAAAGAATCGAAATATCTCGGAAACAAATGAGTTTAGGTATAGGGATCCCTACATAAATTTTAACTAGACTTTGAGGACAATTCAAAAATATAAAAATATACAGGGTGTTGCATTTAAAATAGGAAAGTTACTCAACAGCCTACTATATAACCGAAAGTGCTAGGGACTTGTGCAGATTTGCGATTAGGCCAATTCATATTAGTATACACTTAATTTTTTAGATTTAGAATAGTTTTCTATATATAAATCGCTGACATTCGTCGTGCAACAACCTAGGTATAAGTCTTATTCTACGTAAAAAAGTAAATAGAATTTCAACAAACATTGGCAAGTCAATCATATATCGTGAAATCAGTCAGAAAACTGTTTCAGATTTCTTTGAGCCAATCGAATCGCGTCTGACTAGTTTGTGATTCCTCTGCGAACACAGCTATTATTTGGGTGAAGGTATATCAATGACGTATTAAGATTTTAAAATAGGTACTTGTTCATAAGTTCATACATCATAGGTATAGTAAGTTAGTAACCTTCACCAACATACTAGTTACAAACTTTAAATAGTTATATGTCAAAGTGACAAGAGTCTTATTTTTGGTTTTAAATTGCTCGGGATTTAAAAAATGAAATGGAAATGTATTTATATAGACCACAGTGATCCTCAAGTTGTATAGTGTGAATATCAACGAAGATGATACGGAAAAGATAAATTGAAAGTGTATCAATTCATCTATGGTATACTTCTGGCCAAAACTATTAAAAATTGAGTTAAGGCTAAAGGAAGAGCACCTTACGGTGATTTAGTCTTTTTATATGTATATAATATGCATGTATTTATGTAATGCCAATAAATTGATATTATTATTATATTATATACACAGCACGGTATGTACTAGCACCTTACTGCAACTAATAAACCTATATCTAATATTGAGTGTGTTAATTAACACACGCAGGATAAATTAATTTTATTCTTATACGATAGCAGACTTGAAAGTTTCAAAGTAGTCAAATGAATAATTTTAGAACAAAAACATACCAGATGATCTTGACACGGTTTTTGACATGATAATTAATACTAAAACAGTAGATTACTTCGTTTATAACTTCACATTTTTATTATTGTGTTAAAAAATTCTTACAAAACTCCATGACGTCAAAGTGCATTTCTCTATTTGAATAAGCTGTGTAGGTATGCATGTACCTATAATATTATTTATTTAATTTTAATTACTAAACAACTAGTATTTATATACATTGTTTTTATTCAATTTCTATATGATTTGTAGTAAGTACTTAAGTACTACACATGTACATATATCTGAACTTCGTACTGTAAATAGTATCCTGCTCAAAATATAATAAATTACTTAACTGTCTGTCTCAAATCAACAAATCTATTAGTTTCCTATCTATCAACATAATGTTTAATTATACTCATGAATTTAAATTGGATATAATAATATATTGGAAATGATTTCATTCATAACATTTATATTTTGTTGTCCACTTCTCTCGTGTTAATCTTGTGTAGTAACCAGCATTTAAAGTAAGTTTATGTGTGTGTATTTTTGCTATAAATTATCACTCTTCAAAAAGGACGTCATTTTATTGAATGTTCCTTTTTTAACTTCCAGCCGACATTTCTATATAACTACCGATAACGCAATTATCATAGTTAATAATGGTCACATTAAAAAGACAATTCTAATGTTCACTGTGTGCATTTACCATTAACAACTATAACATTTAATGGAAAAAAATTCCCGTTATAGGCATTAGTAAACGTTATTTTTAATATTGCCATATGTTTACATTTTCAATTGTCCCGGAAATAAAATTAGAACTCTAATTGTTGGTTAAATAGCGGATCCTAAATTTGGGTTGGCAAAGTTACAGAATGAGTTTTTCCGTTTTTTTTTTTGTTCATGTTACATCATTTACGTTTTATTTGATGTTCCGTGCAGGGACGCTTGTTTAGCATAATTTATGAACTAAACTATCATAAATTGCGATGATTGTTCTTTGTTTCAAGTGCAGGCACATCATATGGGTGGATCTAGCGTTGAAAATAATGGGAAAATTGCTAGAAATATGAGAGAAAATTGCATGGATTATGTTAGGAAATATTTAAAATTATTCTATTTTGTATTAATGTTAAGATAATAAGGACAAAATTGCCATTTTTTTTTCTTGAAAAAACCAATTATGCATTTAAAAATATCGGCTTAACACAGTTTTAAGTCAATAGCTTATCAAGCTGTTTAGTTTGCTAACTCTATGCATTCTGTGATTTTAAATAAAAAATGCTTACTAAACACAGCAAATTTGTTAGTGTAATGTTTAGTTGGTTACCGCGATTGCTTTGTTATAAACTGATTTATTATTTATGTATTCAAATATTATGGAAGCGGTATTTCTGAGAAGCTTTATTGGTAATGTGACTCTTAAACCACATTTATTGACTTCATCTTAATAATAACATTGTCCATAAAAATAACTTATTATTTATAAATATAAGTACAGAAAGAAAGAAAAAAATAAATAAATGAAGGAATACACAGAGAAAAATCCGCATAATAATATTTACACTTCACTGTTGGACGAAAATTGTAGTAAGAATTTTTACTATTGTGCGAAATTTTTAAACGCCGTGGCTGCAGTTTTGTATACAACAGTTACAAAAAAAGCAATACGATTGTTAGAAAACATTGTAGCACAATCTTCTAGGAAATATTGTGAAATGTTTTACAATATTTTACAACTAGTAAATATAATAAATTGCATATGATTGAGTAGGAAAAAGTTATAAACTGAGAAACTTTATAATATTCGAACACTAGTTCACGGATCTGTTAACAATTAATTAACTATAATTGCAATATTCTGATTTCCGCTAATGTTAAGAAGGATGTCGGTGTGCCAAGATCTTAGACATACCTCAAAATTCACGAATCGCTGTTTCCGAAGCAAAAAAACTAATGTTAGAACGGATATCAGCCTGTCGACAAAGCAGTAATAATTATATCCACCAACTGCCAACACCCTCGAGATTTGCGTATTGTCGTTAATGAAATCAACAAACAAATCCTCAAACTAAAAAAATCTCGTTTATTTTAGAGATATTGCGAAAATAAGAAAATAATTGGTATAAAAAGCGATCATATTATTTTGTTAGTTTATTAATTTAACAAACCCATTAATTTCACTTAAACAATAAGTACTCTTCAATTAACAAAGTGAATATTATTAAAAAATAAAGATTACGCTAACCACAATTGTAGTGAATTTAATGTAATTATTATGTCCAAATTACTTTTTTCCAAACATACTCCACATTTTGTAAACAGGTTCTGTGATCTAACCATTATTATTATGGCGAAGTTTTCTATCCATATAGTTACGTTCAATAGGTATATGTGATACAGCCATTGTTGTAAAGATGGCGCTTCTCCTATTTCACTCAAACACGGTTATAAAAAGTTGATTTGGTGCATTTACCGGAAAAAAAACATTGTATATCGGCGAAGGAGAATTCGCAAACGTCACATTCAGAACAAAATAAATTAATGAGATCAAAACTTCTCAAATTAAGGATTCTTTATTCCTTGATCCAACAGTTCAGCTTTACTGTACGCTAAATTCAACTCAAAATTCACTATTACATTTACAACAAGGTATGTGCAATTTAATGCTCCTTTTATAGGTAGGTTATGTCAACAAATTGTGCAACTAAACTACACATTATGTTTCATAAAAACACATTTTACAGTAAATAGTTATTCACAACTAGGTATATTAATTATAGCAACAGCATAGTTAATCTGTACGCAAAATCTTAATGTCGGTCCACTACACTGATTTGTAATAGTAGCAAAAATACTGTAAGTATTTTTTGTTGACGATTAGTTGCAACTATTACCACTAGCCTAAACGTCTTATTTGCAACAAGTGATCTGCACTTAATGCTACTGTAATATATAGGTTCTGTCAACATAAATTGTATAACAAAAGTGTGCATTTTGTTGCAAAAAATGCGATAACTTTCCCCAACAAGTTTCCCCAAGAATTTTAATACAAGTTGTGCTCGTCCATATATGTTCAACAACTTGTTGTGCAAAACTTTATAATTGTTCGAAAATTTACAACATTTTTTTTCTGTGTATGCTTTATACAAAATCTGAGTCGTTTAATGAAGCAATCTGTACATTTTAGAAGAAAAAAAAGAAAAAGTCAAATAAAAATTGTTTAGTGTCGAAAGTCACACAAAATGATGATATCATAGGTTGACCTTGATTACGTTTTCAAGTTCATTTCGTTGTCGACTTTATTTTTCAAATGTAAAGCGATACTGTTTACTTGCAAATATCAGTCTACCGCGAACAAAAGGATAAAATTATTTGGAGCGTTTTTTTGCGACTGCATTATTCCAACATAAAAATTGAATCGGCGAGTTGGGGAAAAGGAACATGTCTTATGGCATAAGTATAGAACATGTTCGCTTTTCCAACTCATCGATTCAATTATATGAAAGTGGAAAAGAAAGTTTGTAAAAAAATTATTTGATGGAAAAGTCCAAGTGTCTATAATTACCAGTTACCCGATTTGCTATATAGGGTACCTTTTGGATTTTTTTATGAGTTACCTTTAGCGCAAAGTGTATCAAGATATTTTGAAGCAAAAGACTAAAAATGCTCACACAAATAAAGAATAACGTATAATAGAACATTAGAATCTTTGATGTTGCGAAAAAAATATATGCCTAGTACTCAAAAACAATAACTATCCTCAAGAATTATGTTGAGCACAATGGTTTTATAATATGGCTTCGCCACTCACGGTTCGTAAGTCCGTATTATACTATTAAAATTGTTCGGCGACAGTTCGTAATTTAGTTTTTAAATATTTAAAAATTTTTTTTGCTTTACTTGATAATACACCGGATAAAAAATTAATGCGTAAATATAATGTTTTACAAATTTATTTGCTGTCAAAAAACAATTTACATTTTTATCTCCTAGGCGATTTCAAAGTGTGCGACATTCCAACCTCAAATTAATGTCGTTTGTCGAAACAAATTAATAGAGAGATCCATAAAAAGTAAAGCACTCGACATCCGTTAGTAGTTGTCTTCTTTAAAAAATAAATTGTATGATTTTATAATTTTGAACATATAAATTTTAACAGGTGCATAAAATACATGATTAAAAATAAGAATAAAAGAGGCAGCACAAAAATATGTAAGTATATACCATTCATGCCATAACTATTTAAAAGAATTAACAAAATTTTAAAACCATTCAATATTGAAGTAGCACATAACAATTACAGTAATTTCAAATTTGCATACAAAAATTTCAACAGAAGCGATGTATATACAAAATTTCGTGTAAGGGTTGTGGTGGTGTATATATTGCATACAATAATGACAGAATAAATGGCCATATGTGTCAAAATAATATTACAGCTTTAAAAAACATGCATTCAATATGGAACAGACATTCGATTGTAACAATGTGAAATAGAGATAAATTATAAGGCATTCTATTTATTAGAAAACGCAGCAAAAATAGAAATTGAAGAAGTATCAAAAAACTATTTTCCTAACGACCGTCTTGATGAATATATCGTGCGCCTGGTCGAACATATAATGAAAAGAAAGGGTTCCAAGACGGAGTCTTGTGGAACGCCGTATCTATAATATGTTTTAAGAATGATTCAATAGTATAAATAACACGTTGATATCTAAACTTTTAAAAAAAGCTTTCTATGAAGGGCTTTAACGTTATAATAAGCTAGATTTTAAACCATTTTAATCTTTTAAACATATTATTGGAATTATTCATGAGTAAATAATTGAAGTGGATGAAGGTGCTATGTCGCATTTTAAAAACTGTCTTTTTTACATGAATCAAGGTGTTTTATACCCATCTTTCACATAGCACCATCGAAAATTCCGAAAATTCAAGAACACTCGAGTCTTGTGGATGTATGAAGGGGTTATGTTACACTACATTTGAGAAAAATTACATAAAAAAAACTTAATTTCTGAAAAAGTTTGATTTTGTAACATAACACCTTCATCCACTCGTGTCTTCAATTGTAATATGTGTTTATAATTTTTTTTGACAGGAATAACCATAATACTTCATGTTTCCTAAATATACAGTTAACACTCTTATTTCTTAAAATGTGGACCCGTTAAAACGCTTAATAGTCCCGTTGAAGTAATAGACTTGTACGTAACAGTACCTACATATCATTTCGAAACTAGTCACCCGGAATAACTTTTAAAATACCTTTACTGAGAGAAATGAAATGGTTATTTCAACATTTTTCGCAATGTCACGAATTTGAGCATTGATTTAACCATGTTGCATTTAAATGAATCATATGCACCTATTTGAAACAAACATATTTATATTGTTGCATACTTTAGAGTTAATTTAACAAGACTATAGTGTTCAGGCATAACCAATATTTTATCTTGTTGGTTTAATCCCACAAATTGTCGATTTGACATTTGAAAAAGGTGTTCTTTAAATATTTACTATCGGTGTTAACTCAATGAAATGTAATATTTAATACTATTACATATAGGTGATCGCACATGCGTATAGCCAGTCAGTATCCAACCTCCGTAGCAATAACACCTATGTTTGTAAGCTCCTGTAACATTAATATTGAATAATAAAGATAATCAAAACTCATCGCAGTATTATATTAACCTGGCGCAGTCAGAATAAAAAACACACAAAATACAAAAAAAAAAATCAGTGAAAGGAAGAAAAGTGTCAACAAATTATAAAAAAAAGTGTCAGAAAGAACAAACAACATGGAGATATATTTCAACCCGAGAAGATGAAAATGGGACGGCGACCTAGCAAAACATTGAGACAATTCAAAGAGTTGGCAATTATATTTACCGCGAGTTGTTCAGTGAGAAAAACAGCCGAAATTACAAGCAGCAACGCTGTTACACTGTATAAGAAGGAAGTTCGAGAAATTTTAAATAATATTGTAATTAGCTGGAAAAACATCGATGAGCCGGATGCAGGAGCAAGACAGAAGACACGTTTCACCCAGGGCCGCACAAGATGGAGAGATCATTGGAAAGAGGTGTCCGGCAAATTCAAACAAGATCGTTTGTAACGGATTCGAACAATTCTAGAACAGGTCGGTGTACACGTTGTAATTTTACGTATGCGCTTATGGTAAAATATGTGATAAATGTAATCGTAAAAATTATTTTGCCTCTAATTGTTTAAGTAAATCGATTAATATGATAAAAACCAATTCCGTTGAAAATAATGATTATTTGTGGTAGTATTAACGATATGGTAAATGCTGATAACGAATTTTGGTTAAATGTTGTTATTAATGATTTATTATGAAACGTTAAATTGTACTTTCCTTTCAAATGTATGAATAAAACCTTTATAATTTTTTAGTTATGTTATTAAGCTAATATAAGTTTAGTATATAATGCTGTAAATGTTTTTCTTCTATTACCTACTATAGTCTTCCTAATTAGGCAATATATAGCTATGCGTTGCTATCAATGGGCTAATTGCTGAATGTGCGCGCGGATTTTGAATTTCATCGGTAAATCCATCGATTACAGTATATCTCTGTTTAATACATTAATGATACAGTAATCGATGGACCCATCGATGAAATTAAAAACTCGCCCGATCAGTAACGTGATTTTAAGCAAAATCGAAAATGGTTCCACTAACAGGAAAATCTTTTTCGTATAACCACCTAAAGGTGTTGAACTACATGCAAATAGTCATTCGATGAATACTACAGGTATGTTAAATAAAACAATATAAGTTTCGAATTAACATTTTATAGTGCTAAACCATATTATAAAATTATAGAGACAATTATTACTTCGTGTGTCTACAACAAGTAACTGTATTGGGATAATGTTGTTGTATTATTCAATTAGCGGGTAGAAATTGTTAATGGAAAATTAAGTACATGTTCAAAGAATCACGCGTAGTCAGTTTTTTATAACATTTATTATTATTCAGTTAACTAACGCAATTTAACACTTTTTTACGTATTGCATTAACACTAACATATCATTGCTCATATTGAAAAAGAAAAAAGTGTTCAATACACCATTTTATTAGTTAATACAACACTTTTTTCTCTCGGTGTTGAATTGAATTTAACAAGAAACCAAGTCAATTTCGATTTACGGGGGGAACAGATTTTACACATACCTACCTGCGACCCCATAATTTCAACCCCTAATCGGGGGTGAAAATCATATCAAATAGGAAGGAGTGATACATCATTGAAAAGCTGTTGTTATTGGCAATTCAAAGAATTTTAAAAGTTATTCCGGATGACTAATTTTTAAATGAAAGCCCGGTATACTCTCTTAATCGCGTTTTACAGCTTGGATTGTCATGCATTTTCAAAATCTGGTTATCCGGTTCATGTGATACGAGTAGGTATACCTACGCACTTACGTAAAGTACTTATTTCTATTTATGCTATTTACGGATTGCAACTTGAACACTAAAATAATCGTATAATCTTGGCAAGAGACCAAAATAACTCCATCCGGGATTTAGAGCTGAAAATGGTCAGCTATTTTTAAATGTTCCCGTTGTGATCACTCGCTTGCAACTTACAAGATTATAACATAACACCGTTTTAGGTTTTTTTTTCCCGAAATTATCACCGAGAAGATGCGTCGGTCGTCAGAAATCGTATTCGTTCTATCTTTAGTCTATATGAACTTCAATTGCAAAATTGCTTGCGTCACTTCGTAAATGATACATATTTAAGAGACAACAGTTATTTGTTATCGTTATTGCTTTGCGTTGTCTTCTACAAATTACCGCTCATTAATCTTAATGATTATATTTATATTAAAATAAGCTGTATATAATACATAAGAGGTCACCGTAGTAGCACAGTTTTGAGCATGGGTATATATATGACAATAAAAATGCATCGCAAATACGAAAAGCTTTTTTATGATTAATTGTACCTGTCTATGCTTAGGATTTAAAATTAAGATTTTAATGTTTGAAAACGTGATAAATGTTTATTATAAATCAAAATTTAATTAGAACATTTTTTATACGTCTGATAAAAACATGTCAACCAGTAATTGCATAAGATTGATAAGGATTAAAAATGTGATATGCAGTAATGTATGTTAAAAATTAAAATGTTTTTTTATGCACATGGGCATTTATATTGCCGTATCTTCTACTTTCACTAAGAAATTAATGCAGGTCACCACCAATCCAGAACTACTTTTACAAGTTTGATATTTATCGATGAGTAATGCTAATGTTTTTGCAAAAAAAAATTTGCGTGAAATAGTATAGCATAGAAATATTTCCCGTTCTACTGAAAGTTGGAAAGATAATATCTCGAACATATAAAAATATATTCGAAATATTATTGCATCCAGGTTGGTCAGCTACTTCGTAGCCAACAATTACTCTTCACTGAGATAAAACGGTTTCAGAAAAAAAAAAAAAAATTATCAACACCATCTGCAATATCTTATATGGTGCAACCGACAATGCGATGCTTTTGATCGCGGCGAATACTCTGAAATGACGATACTAGATCTAACTTATAAGACTTTTAATTCAGTAAGCCATAACATACTGTTAGAAAAACTATAATATTATGGTCTCAAGACGAACCAAAATTAAATTATTGAAATCTTACCTCGCGCATCGAATACAGTTAATACCATGGCGCAGTTGTCGACCTCATCTCGCAAGCAGTGCATATGGTGTACCTTAGGGGTCAATTCTTGGACCATTATTATTTACATATGTAAATGACTTCCCATCAACTGTTGATGGAGTCAATATCTGTCTTTATGCGGATGATACGTTACCCTGGTTCAGGCAGAGAATAAACAGGAGCTCGATGAATGATGACGACAACAGGCTTTTAGTGATGCAAAGAACTGGTTTAGTGCAAACAAATTAATGGATAACAATTGACAACACTAACTTTCTGCCGGCCGCACTATGCGTCATTAAACGAATAAGGCATACAGCAGGACATGAAACTGTTAAGATAGTGTAATTTTGTTATTTCCATACTCACTCGTGTCCTATAGTATCATTTTTTGGAGAACCTCTACTGAAGCACATATATAAGATATTTAAACTGTCAAAACGTTTTAATGAGACTGCTATGCAATTCGAAATACATTCAAAGTTGTGGCGAATCTATTCTAAAAATGAAAATATACTTACCTTGCCTGCAGTATATATCTCATCAATCGGGCCTAACAACAAGAAGCAGTTTTTCCCTAAATGATGGGCAACATACCTATTGCACCCGTTATAGAAATGGTTTAATTATACCTCTTCATATACAGTGTGTCCCCGGATCGACGCATGAATATAGGTAAAAAAAGTCTGAAAATTTTTGAGTTGAAATTTCATCTTTGGGGCTTTACCCTGCTTGGATAGAAAGTAATTTGTGCCATACTTTTAGTTTTGAAAAATCAAACATGCCTTGGAATTTTACAAAAATGTAGTTTTTCTCACTAATAAAGTGCCTTTCTTGTAGGAGATACGACAAAATGTTATTAAGAAAAGTTATTCAGATTAATAAATTATGCAATTATGCAAAATTAAACAAGATCAAGCATGCTTTGGAAATTTACAAAAAATTAGTCTTTTCGCTAATAAAGGGCTTTTTTCTGTAGGAGACACCACAAAATGTTATTAAGAAAAGTTGTTCAGATTAATAAATTATGCAAGTATGGAAAATTGAAAGAAGGTCGAGCATGCTTTGGAAATTTACAAAAAAAAAATATTTTTCCCACTAATAAACCGCTTTTTCTGATGAAGATACGACGAAATATTATTAAGAAAACTTGTTTAGATTGACAAACTATGTAAGTGTGCAAAATTTAAACAAGATCGGCTTACTTACTATTTTATTAAATATGAAATAAAAGACAATTAAACTCAAACAATTCACTTCGTTCAAATTGAAATAATAGTTCATATAATCTGAAATATTTACTCATTCATAAGTCTGCTGCCTTTTCCATGCTTCGCACATTCCTCAATTTTGTTTCGAAATGCATTGAATGTTGCTCTTATCTTTTCAACGGAAATTGAATTTACAGCATCTCTGGCACGATTCTTCAACAGCTCTACATCATTTGGAATTCTATTCGAATATACTATTAATTTTATCCGGCCCCAAAGAAAAAATCCATGATTGTTAGATTAGGAGATCTGGGCGGCCACAAAATATGACCAGCATTGTTCATCCATTTTTTCTTGAAAATGTTCATTCAGCCACTCACAAACTCTCAAAGTCGAGTGGGCAGGACAACCGTAGTATTGAAAATATGAAGAAATTCTTGCTTCACATGGTAGTTCGTCCATAAACCGATTCAAAATATTTAAATATATATGCTGATTAAGTCTTCCTTCAATAAAATATGGTCCAATGACACCACAAGGATAAGAAACTTCTTTAAAATATTGACGTTAAGAATTTATTACATAATTGGGATTATCGTGTTCAGATCAATATCGACAATTCTGTGAGGAAGGCGCACCATTGGTAGTAATAGTTGATTCATCTGAGAGAATAATATTTCTATGGAAATATCGATCCTCCAGAATTTTCTCTCCCAAAGTAAGATAAAACTCCAAACTTTGAGCATCATTCCCTTCTTCTTACGTGTGAAGAAAACTAACTTTATATAGTTTAACCTGTCTTGCTTTATAAACGCGTGCAAATGTGATCTGCTAATGAGAATCTGCTTTTGGGCTGTTTGCGTACTGAATCCATTACTAACACAGTACTTATGTCATCTTCAAAGTTTTTTGGCTTTTTTGCTATATTATGTACACTACCGGTAGTCAGAAATTGTTTAATCAGTCTGGATGCTGTAAATTGGACCAGTACCGTGTTTGGAAATTTTTCATTAAACAATCTAATAACCGCTGAAATGGATAATTGTCCTGTACCATAACATTAGGTATATCCGTTCTGATAAAGTAAGCATAACTTTTGTGGTATTTATACTAAATTTAATGTGAATTTCAAAGTACAACAAACACTACGTCAATTTAAATTAAATATTTTTGACAAGTATCAAAGGTTATTTTATTTTTGTCGTCTTACACTATTATGTTTTGGAAAATCATCATTTCCAAAACATGCTCGATCTTCTTTAAATTTTGCAGACTTGCATAATTTATTAATGTGAATAACTTTTCTTAATAACATTTTGTCGTGTCTCCTACAGAAAAAAAGCTCTTTATTAGTAAAAAGGGTAATTCTTTGTAAATTTTCAAAACATGCTTTTGATTTTGCTTAAATTTTGTATACTTGCATAACTTATTAATCTGAACAATTTTGCTTAATAACATTTTGTCGCATCGTCTACAAAAAAAGGCACTTTATTAGTGAGGAAAACTACATTTTTGTGAATTTCCAAGGCATGTTTGATTTCTCAAAACTAAAAGTATGTTTGACACCAAAACTGCTTTCTATCCAAGCAGGGCTAAATCCCAGAAAATGAAATTTCAACTCAAAAATTTTCAGATTTTTTTACTTATTCATGCGTGGATCAGGGGACATACTGTAGATTGAGAACCACGCCGAGATCTAGGCGATATTCGGGAGCAAAATTTCATAATTGTTTATCCTCTCATATTACATCTCTGCCGCTTGCACGTTTTAAAAAAGAAATTAGAACGATGTTGGTCGAGGAGGAATGCTACCGAATTGAAGAGTTTGTGGACGACCAGAGAAGCTACGTGTCATCTTAATAATTAATTATTTTTTAAATTATTCGTCAATAATTCTAATTATTTATTTTTTCTTTTCTATTTTGACTATTTTATATATGTAATATATATCTATTTATACTACATGCCAAACTTTTTGTGTCAATATCTGTAATGGTTTCTTATTACAAATGTAATTATTATAATTATTATAGTATAGTGAACTGTAACATAAAATATTTTAAATATGCACTTTCAAATAAATAAACATTACATAGATAAATACCATTATTTTTAACTGTTTAGAATGATCCCTAAGTGTAATTTCTATTCCATCATTCTACAGTTTACGACCAACTATAATGTTATACTCGTACAAATTTATTTCGACCCTTGCATATTAGAATTATTATATAATTTCCCAAATCTGAACCCATATCCATGGTAAGACACAGTATGCGCCAGAGTTATTAATATTTATAAAAACCAACATAATTGGAGGTCAAGTACTGTTCAACAAGTCGATCGACATGCTGTTGTGTAATTGAATGTTTTATCTATATCGTGTACAAGGTTTCATTTTTATCATTCTCTTGTGTTAAAAGTAAGCGCATATATTTACATAATTGTATATAGAGCTCATAATAGCTATACTAAGAAATAATTTTGATTCTAATGAATAACCAGACGTAGAATACGAAATTGATTAATGGTTTTTATTTAAAATATGCGTAAGAATCGAATACGGAATCGAAGAATAGTAAGAAGATATTGTGAGAATAAAAGGATTTTTGTTTCCTACTATACCTACACAAACAGAAAAAAATTGTTCACTTAATCGTGGTATCGGTTAAGCTTAATGCACTTTCCTTTTTAATTATAAGCAGTGTGTTTTAATGTTGAATTATCATTAAAATATTATTTTCTCATATATTTTTAATTTAATATTGCTCTACATTTAATAGTCACATGAATGCTTTATATTTAACAAGCACTGATGTGTGACATGTATTTTGTGCTATTTATTTGACGTTCTGCCAAAGTACACATTGAGTTTTTCAATTCAATAATAAGGTGAAAAATGAAAGAACATTTTGAATATAACAATTTATTACTAGTAAGTTAGTGATTACATTATTTTAGAATTTGAAGATTAAATTTATATTTAAAAAGTTAATTTATTATTTCATTAAATTAATCTTTCTTTAATTTTTTATGGGTCATTTTCGACCGTGTACTATATAATCTGCTAAAACCAAGAGGAATTACAAGGAATTTTGTTTTGAGAGTTTTATTTACGGAACTGCGAGTTTTGTTGAAATTTTACAAAATAACAGGTGTTAATAAGAATTATTGACATATTATTAATGTATGAATTCTACAAGATTTCTGAAGTTCATTTTAATGACCCTGTTGTTTGTAAAATTTTAACATCATTTTTGCAGTTAAGTAAAAACAATTTCCATGTTTGTTAAATTGTGTGAATCAAATTTACACTGAAAAACTCATTTGGTTGACTCAACCAAATTTTAGTTGTATCATCGATTTATCGCTCGAATTTATATGTTCGTCTGTAGCTTAATTGGTAGGGCCTTCGTCGGAAACGAGAGTGTGTAGGTTCGAATGTAGGGGCCTGCGTGAGAAGAAACTTTTTCTTGGGAAACATTCATCTTAATTATTACAGTTATTAGCAGAAATACATTAATTTGTTAATTTCTTACTGTAAAAAGCTTTGCAAATTTGTTTGAGTTAACAAAGTACCGATGTTGTCTCAACAATATGAAAGTAGTTGAACCAACCCAACATTTTTACAAAGTTGAACTATATTACTGTGTTAAGACAATACTGAACTAAATAATTTGTTTGAATATATTAAACTTTCTAACCAAATATTTTGTTTCAGTCAATACTGTACATTTTTTGCATATATTTAAAACAACAAAGGGCATGCTTGTTTAAAAAAAATATGCTTAACAAAGTATATTTGGTTGGTTTAAATATATCGGTTTTTCAATGTAGGTCCTCTTATCTTTAACGTTTTTATATATTAACGACCTGTTCCGGCTGTTGGATTGTGTGATTTTGGCGTATGCAGAGGACCTCAAAATCTACCGCAATATAGTAGCGGTGTCAAGAAAGGAATGAACAAATAAATATAGTTTGCCGCGGTCACGAAGCCAGCGTAATGTTTCTGAGGGAAGCACGTAGGAGAGCGTAGATACGCAAGCGAATAAAGGGAAGAGGTAAGCCGGCGTCCAAAGCGAGTGGACGTGCCGTTCGACTGGAGAGCAGTTGCAGAAAGACCCGTCATTAGGTGCCGGCCACAACGCAGTTACATACGGTCTGGTTTAAAGCGACTGCATCGATTATCCCCACTTTTACATTGCTTGTGCATAGCGTTCGGGCTGCCTATGATGCGCTCGCTTACAACCACACAGTATATGTATTATTCAAAGTTCATCGCCCATTACACTTAGCGTACTGCGTAGAGCACGACAACGTGTACCATTTCAATTACTTATTGTAAATTCTAACGTTTCTAATAGCATAGCAGAATCTATATACTAAAAAAAAATTAATTTAGCATCAAAATTTACACCGAAGTTGTAAATTAAAAATTAAAATGTATTTGAATGAGGACGAGTTATCTGTATTATAAATTTGAAAACATTGTTATGATTCTAAAACTATAAATATTTTATTTCCTTGTAAACAGACGCAGAAATAATAAGTCAGTCGACAAGGAATAATTACTTAATTTGAAAATTGTAGTAAAGACACAAATTAAAAGCAGTTGAATTTTACAAAGCTGAAAAGTTGTTCAAATGACGTTCGTTAACATAATAAATAGTAAAATAAATAAGTATTAATGGTACTTGCATAAAGAAAATCTTAAGACACCATCAAACACTTAATTTCGTACACTTATCATATTATATTTCAATACAATTGCAGTTAAATGTTCGGTAACTTGTGTTGTTAGTTAAAAGTTTGTTCAAGTTAAGAACTTTTGAATTTCTTAGGTCAAGAGTAATACATCTCCGGATATTGTAAAGTATGTTCAACATCTTCAAGATATTGATAACATCGACAGAAAGTTTGTAAGTTGAATGCATGTGCATAAGGGAGAACGTTCTTCATCACTTTGTCCTAAATTTAGATGGTAGTTAGAAGTAGACATCTATAACATGGTAAAAATCATTACAAAAGCCATTTATCCAAATATAAAATAAATAATAGTAAGAGAGACGGTTAAAAATTCGTACTCTAGTAACAAATTTGTTCCAATTCCCAAACATTTCTAAATAGATTTTTACGCTTTCATTATAATATATTATACCCTTTATTTTTATTAGGGAATATATTTTCTCTGACTGGAAAATTTATATTTCCTTAATAAAAAAGATATCTTAATATTCTGCTGATCCAGCCTGTGTGCATCCAATCAGATACCGTTATACATACATAAAATATTAGGTGGATTAATTATCTGTGCACGTAAAGCTTATACTTGCGAACATGTGACCTGATTTGAATATCGCAAAAATTATATAAACCTCTTATTTGTTTGAATAGTGCCACGTCTTAAATAAGGGAGCTAGTAGTCATGTTTTTTTTTTTTTGATGTAATATATTTAAATTTTGAATGGATATATGTATTTGAAGAAATCATGATGTAATAGATTGTTTTCGATAATGTAAAATTGGCATTGACGCAACACTGACACGATATATTTAAACTTAATAAATAAAAGATAAATACTAATTATACACAAATCTAAATCTTCAGAACATGCAAATAGTTTTAGAGCTATGAATAAATTTTGTATAGCCAACGAAGTTATTAAAATATGAATTTATAAGCTTGATCAATACATTAAAATGGATTGAAGTGCGTCACAATTTATCATTCTAAAATTATACTCTAAAATATGCTTTTTAACATTCGAAAAGATTGTTGAAAAGTTTTGTATTTAACTTAAAAACACACTTAATGGAAGAGAATCCCGAAAGATGTTAAACAACATCAAATAGCTTAAAACCATGTAACCTCCTTTAAATGCTCTAACGCTTCAACTCTTTCCCATTCCTATTAAATTGCTTCTGCAAAAACTGCAAAAAATGCATTTTGTGCACCTCTCATAAGTTGGTATATAAAGATTCGAGTGCTTTTTCTCGAACGCCTGTAATCGATTGTTCGCGCATGCTCTTAGATTACTTTGAACAATTCGCGAATAGTAATGAATAATTTACTACCTCTTAGGCATTTTCACTGCCAACATTATTTACGCTGCACTAATTTCACATTAAAAGGAAAAAGTAAATAAATAGGAACACGGTAAATGAATAGATTTGTCTTAAAACCATTACTTCACGTAACAGTAACAGAAAATCCTAAAATTCTTGGACTGGCTCCAACTGTAGATATTTTAACACCAGGAAGTTTTTTTTTTTTTCGTTTTCTCGGTGTGGTTGCATAACATAATGATGATTGTACTTTATTGTTAAACATTGAATAGAACCAACAATTGTTTGCAACACGCAAGCTAAGTTAAATAAGATGTTAATAATTTCTATAATTTTAGAGAAATCATGTTACGATTTTTGACTTATTCTAATCTATTGAAACATATTGAAACAGCGATCTAGCTAATACATAATCTTGTACCCCTGCTTGTTCTATCTTTTCTAGTTTCTATTTCCATTCTTCCTCTGAATTCTATTTATATCCTTTCTGTAAGGAAGCCTATGTATCGCTTCAAATTATGTCTATATAAATATCTGCTTAACCTTTACTGTTTTAATAATTCAATTAGAATTAATCCGACAAGAAGTTACAGATCTCTTTATTGATCCAAATTATGAAATAGAACATAACTTCATGATGTATTTATATATTTGTATTCACATAGTTTTTGGCTAATTAGTCTCCCAGAAATTGATATCCTATACAGGGCATTAATGATATAGTTCATTTACGCTAGCAGACGAAATACTACGTGAGGCAGGATACCATGAGTCATGTTCATGTTGCAATTTTTTTCTTTATTAAAGTGCCACAAGGTGGGGCTCATGGTACTATTGCAGGAATCACCATACCAGCTAGAGCAATGAAAGGAGAATAATACTAGAAACGAACTCATCAGCGGTTCTCCAAGTGCATAATCCACTTTTTATCGCTATGTATTTTGTTTGTGTACCCCCTAAGAGCCACACGCCAAGCTCCCACCCGCAAGTGATCGCAGCATAAAAGCTGGCAATGTAGTCATTGATCTAACTAGAGCTGTTCAAGAACTGCCATTCCCGCTATATCTGCTCCTATAAAACGAGAATCAGACTGCGTATGATAGTGATTCCAAGGACGATTTATACCATAATGTAACAAACCCGAGTAGAACTCACGGTCTATTGTAAGAATCACTATACCAGCAAGAGTATTGCGCCCCTCTTTCGGCACTACCAAAACGCAAATTAAAAAAATCCATCAATGAATGGATATATAATTAGTCCAGGGAGTGGTGGCAAAAATCACCGGAACAAAGACAGGCAAAAGAGTTCCTAAAGGAGCAGAGGCCTGATTCACGAGAGATCTACTGAATAACGACAGGAAGACTGTCAAAATGATTGTAGGTCTGCTGACTGGTCATTGTAGACTGAATGTGTACAGCATAGGCCTGGCAGAGGAGGAAGAAACACCAGTTCATGTGCTGTGCCAATGTGAACGCCTGGCGAGGAGAATGTTTCTAATAATGGGAGAGGAGAACCCCACAGCTAGTAGCTACATAAAGAAGCCGCTCTCAAAGATGATAGGCTTAATTAAGAGGGCAACATTAGAGAGGGTCCTCTAGGAAAAAGGGGATCACAATAGATCTGAAAAGGTCGTGGTGAAACAGGTTCATAGGCCACCCCATTCCTAATCTAATCTAATCTAATCTAAAAGTATTGGAAGGCAAATAGTATTAGGAACAAACTTAGAGTTTCTTCTTTAAAACCATACCTTTGTTGGTTGATAGACACCTTCTAATCTTGCTATTACACTGTTTATAAGAACAGTTAAATTTTATTAAAAGCGCTTTTTATTAATATTTCTTCATAATTCCATTTACGTATCGCATTGCTTAATAAACAACTGAAATAATTGACATTTTTTTTTAATTAACTGTACAAATTAAATCAAGTTTACATCACATTTAATTTTGTTTCGTGTGTGTATTTTTTAGGATATCTAAAGCCAAATTTAGCAACAATTAGAAGCTAGAATGATGACTTTGGCACAACTAATTAAATACAGCTTTATATTAATTACAATAACTCAAAACTTAATCAGTACTAAAATTGAAGAAAACAGAAGTTTGTACTAGAGTGATAAAAATTGGGAGATTGGTAAAAGAAATGAAGAATAAGAACGTAAAGTGGTTTTTTTATGTACTTGTTAATGAATGATAGTATATTTGTTAGAAAGTGAAAATAAAATAGTTCATTCCATTCTATTTATTATAAGTATCTTTACAAGTAGCTACATGTTTCGACCTCTATTGGCCATCTTCAAGCTAGCTACAAGTTAAACATAGGATAATTATCTAATACATATAGGGAGGATAAAATATTGTAAATTAGTAGAATAAATTTTAACTTTAAAGTTTCCAAACTATTACAATTATACATATTGTTGTATCTAATGAAAATTTGGAATTACCATACTAAAACGTCACTGTAAAAACAATTAAAAAAACTTAACATTGTATTCTCCGACGCAACACAAAATACATATTTAATATTACATACTTTCTAGATTGTTTTCACAGTGACGTTTTAGTATGGTAATTTTAAATTTTCATTTCATATAGCAATATTTAAATCTCTCTATAGTATATATTAGAAAATTATACTTATGATCACGGAGATGACAGCAACTATTGGGTTTCAACAGCCTGGCGAGACAGAAGGAGAAATAAAAGACTCTATTTCCAGTCGCTAAGCTTTCGCCATTTAATTAAGGCTTCTTCAGAGTGACATAGATTGAGTCTGGTAGCTACATTGTTGGAAAAAATTCTGAAGTTGTATCATCATAACATACAATCAGCATGCCTTCCTCTTTTTCTTTCTCTTTCTCTTTCTTCTTTCTACATCGTAACTTAGTTACTTTCAATACTATACATATAAGAAAAAGAGGAAGGCATGCTGTTTGTATGTTATGATGATACAACTTCAGAATTTTTTCCAACAATGTAGCTATCAGACTCAATCTATGTCACTCTGTAGAAGCCTTAATTAAATGGCGAAAGCTTAGCGACTGGAAATAGAGTCTTTTATTTCTCCTTCTGTCTCGCCAGGCTGTTGAAACCCAATAGTTGTTGTCATCTCCGTGATCTTAACGTTGTACAGCCGTACTCCTACTCAACCTCAATTATGCTTATATTTAACTTGTAAATAGCGTAGCCTGAAGATGGTCTATATAGGCCGAAACATGTAGCTACTTCTAAAGGTACTTATAATAAACAGAATGAAATGATTATTTTATTTTTAATAATTTAAATTATTTATTCTTGATGGTAGCGGATTTTTTAAATAATAGAGCTTGATAAAACGAATTACTGATGTATTTTCTAAAGAGGGCATAACTAGATACACAAATTCAATTCTTAATCTAATTGCGAATTTCCACAAAATACATGAAAACTTAATTATGGAAAAAAAATATTTAAAAATTTCATAATTCCAATTTCTATAAGACAAATTTTCATATACTTATCTCAAAGAAAAAAGAAAAGAAATTTTAATGGGAATCGCACTTGAATCAATAGGGAACCGCATGGCGCATTTTCCCACCGTTAGTATACACGTTCTATTTCGAGTTTTATAATAAATAAAAATTATCTTTATAAAGATTCGTACGCCCACTAAACTTACTTTGCAATTTAGAATTTTGTTGGAACAAACCTTATACAGATAGTCTGATATTAAAGCCAAATATGGCGAAATAAAAGCAAGCTTGCCAGAAGCAAAAGATTCCGATAGTTTTGTCTTTTCTGGTTTATCCTTCGTTGGATTTGAATTTCTAGTTATATAGAAAGCGCAATGCCCGTGACAAAGGAGGCACTTCATAGTTATCGTTTGTTCCAAAATCGTTCGCGGTAAATTAAATTCACGAAGCGGTTTATAATCACGCATATGTTCGCGTCTGTATTAAAATTCTTGATCTGATTTTAGTATATCTTTATTGCTCGCGTTTTGCTGAGAATGCGAGGTGAAATTGTGTCAATTCTCAGTAACCACGGAAACGAACTACTAGATTGCATATTTATACCACATTAACGTTATCACAAAATTAATATTTAAATTTGAATATGTAATATATCTAATATGTAAAACGAAGTGAACTTGGCTAATATTTAATACACGCTTTAATTTTCATTTACAGGTAGCAGTACGGCATGCGTGGTAATCCTCAACAGAGAGAATAGTAGACTTTACACGGCCAATATTGGCGACAGCGGCTTTATGGTAGTGCGAAACGGACGCGTCATCCATAAATCCGAGGAGCAGCAGCACTATTTCAACACGCCGTTCCAACTTTCGCTGGCGCCGCCCGGCTACCAAGCGGACGTCCTTTCCGACCAGCCGGACTCGGCAATCACAGACAACTTCCCCGTCGAGGACGGTGACGTCATACTCGTCGCGACGGACGGCGTCTTCGACAACCTACCTCAGAACCTTTTAATTAACGAACTTTTAAAGGTGCGACCATTGTAATATGCATTCGATTATAAAACGTATATACTACATCGCGGTAGTGTTGACGGCTGTCTCAATACGAAATCTGCGCGAAATAAACAAGTAAAATAATGCATTGAGAAAATGTTAAAACTAGAACGAAAGAGAAATGGAACTAAAAGGAAAAAATGTTTGGTCATATACTCAAATAGAACAGTATAATGAAATCACAAACCAAATGTAAACAATATGAAGTAATAAAAATCTCTCAAAACTATCGCACCAAATTAATGTGCCGGTTCAAGCAGCACTGTCTTTTAAGCAAATGCATTGAGTGAGAGTTAATCTATGACAAAGTTATAACTAGAGACCGGATTATATGCAAAGAAAAACTGAAATATATGCGCATATGTATGCATCGATTTTTGAAAAAAATGCGACAATATGCAAAATTTTTACATAAAATAAATAAGAGCAGCAATTTAAACATTAACTTTATTGCACAAAAATTTTTTACAACATATTTCTAAAACAATTTATAATTAAATGTTTTTCAAAATTGTGTAAAAGAAAGTTTTGTCTTCTATCAGAATACATATGTTTCGAAATAGAAAAGCTTCTTTCAACTTCCACAGATGTAATTGGTGCATTTTTTAACTTTGCAATACATCCTAATTAAAGTCGAAATCGTTTACTGTTTCACCTTCCAAAATTTTCTTAACTTTCTTCAATTTCAAATACCCCGCATTTTTATTTATCACTTTTTTAAATTTATCATATATAGAATTACCTATTGTACCCTTAACCTTCTTACATAGCATATCAAATTCGTCTACTATTTCGACTGATTCCGAGAGCGACATCCCTTGCGTTTCTAGTTTACGAATGGAACTTGAAACAAAACTATAATTTGACTTAATATACAAAAGGTTTTGTAGCAATTCTGTTGATGTTACTATCTTTTTACAGTTTTCTAGAGCAATGCAGTCAGCAGTGATTTCAAGAATTACATTTTTTATTCCTTCAAAATTAACGGCGAAAAAATTGCAGCCTCTAACCATGTACCCCATCTCGTAATAATCGGTTCAGGAGGCAACTTAACACCGGGAAATCGCTTCTTATAAAATTGGATTCGTAAAGGTGCTTTTAAAAATACTTTTTTGACATTGCTAATTAAATCATTAATCGAAGGGAATTGATTCCTAATGTCTTTGGCTACACAATTGAACTCATGAGCTAAACAAGTGGTATGAATAATGTTACTATTAAAAAAAAATTAAATTTTGCGCGGCTTTTATCATGTATGGTCGGACAATATTAGTAAAATTTTTTCACAAAGTATACTTCCAGGTAAAAAAAAATTGCTAAACCTTGAACGAATTGGGCAATTGTCACATTATTTGTTTTTTGAAGTTCCTTACAATAAATTAAATAATATTTACCTACAATATCTTTATGAAGAATTCCTATTAACTAATGGGCAATATAACGACCACACTTATCCGTACTTTGATCTACCATGATATAAATAAAATTATTCCCTACCGATTGTTGAATTTCTGCTATTGTTTGAATGTTGTTGAATGTTCCACTGGTGTACTATAGATGGCACCACAAGTATTCTCTTATGGAAATATATTACTACAACAAATGCACAACAATAGAAAATGCTGGTGGTGTGATCTATAGTACGCCAGTGGAACATTTCTTTGACCATATGTATACTGATATAATATTTGCTCATACGTTGCGTTGTCTCGTCGTGACAGCAGAACTGTATATAATATACAGTGACCGGCATAAATATTGCAACATATGGGAAATTGGTTCATTATTAAAATGTACTATTTTTTTTTTTTTTTTTTTTTGGAGGGATAGGTTGTCAAAATATATTTTGGGCTTCGCAGACTTGCACAACCTATTCCCAAAAGAAACTATATATTTTAATAATAAAAAAATTTCCGATATTTTGCAATATTTATGTTATCGCTGTATAATATTATTACATTTATCATACATTCGGCAACACTGCATGACGTTTCCATAACCTCTATACTGTTTTTTAAGGTGCAAATAGACTATAGATTTGAATGATTCGACAGACCGTATAAAGCAAACTCTCCAAGTCATCACGCAGGTCCTGCTATTAAGTTATTTATAAGTACTATCTGTCCATTAAAGTTTTGTCATCGATGTTTGTCCATACGAAGTAAAACAAAAAAAAAAAGAAATATTTGCGAGCAATTCTCAATTACACATTGCTAGGTATGCAGTATCTCAAGCAATCTGCATAACCAAACGAAGATTTGTGGCGGTTAGATTCGGATTTAATTTTAAAAATAGACATTATTTCATATAAATGAGAAAATGAGACAAATAGCAGAAGTTAGAGTTAGTACTGAACAGGCCATAAAAAACACACGATTTTATTTAATGCTTGAGGGGTTCCATAATTTTTAGTTACGCCACTGACAGTGAACTGATTTAATAATTCTCTTTACAGGTTCAGGGTGAACGATGCGCAAGCCGATTACAAACAGTAGCAAATTCCATTGCGTGGATGGCGAGGAATCTCTCATTCGACGAAACGTTCATATCACCGTTCGCAGAAAGCGCCTTCGCAAATGGCATTAATACAATAGGTAAGAGTAATCTGTTAGCGAACCTAAACGAAGTGGTTTTTATATATACCTCGCTAATTAAACAAGAAGTCATTGGCTCGACTTTTGATTTTCGTAGTCTTCATAGAACCTTCTAATGTTAAGTCGTGACAATTTTTTTCTGATCATCCACATATTTTAACTAACTATAAAGTTTCATTACTAAGTGAAATTTCAATCCACAGATTTTTACCAAATGTAGTCTTATATAATCAGATAATGCATAAAAATAGCATTCCTGAATTTATTTTATGTATTATGTGCAAAGTAAATATTTATTTAGCCACGGAAAAACCTTGCTAGAGTGGATCATAATAATAGTAATCCTTCTAATAAAGAGCACAAGCAAACAAACAAACGTTTAGTGCTTTTTTTTTCAATTCTACGAAGTGACCCACATTTGCTCGTATTTTTTTCTTTGTAATTGTTAAAATAAATATTAGATTGGGTGATAATATAGAAAGTGTTGGTAGTTGTAATTCTCTAGTGTACTTACATTCTTAATAAACACCCACATATATAAATCATATTTATTACTGAGACACGTGCAACTTTCAAACCGCATACGCAAGACCTCACAATTTGGCAGTAGATATAGGTATAACTAATTTAAGATTAAAACGCAAATAACGATTGTGGCAGTACTGCACCATTTATATGAGGTACCAAGCTACTATAACTATCTGAGATAAATATCATAAAAAATCACTGTTTAAAAGATCATCCAAAAGCTAGAAATACTAATATATTATCGCACTGTTTATTATCTTAAGTAATTTTTGCTCTATAACTCATTTCTTTCTGCTTCTTGCTTGGATCTGTTCACTTATTTTATATTCTTCTTTCCCTTATCTA
>RXPK01004174.1:0-43102 GCA_004143645.1 Protaetia brevitarsis | reverse complement strand
CCTGCTCAGCTGTCTTCTATTCAGATGGTTAGAAAGATTTATATATCTGTGTGTCATCCGCGTATAAATGGTAATTACTGTGTTGTAACACTTTCAGTAGGCCAGAGGTATCTATTGAAAATATTAATGGGCTAAGTATAGCACCCTGAGGAGCTCCGGAAGGTACATTCAATACGCCCAATACTTGACAGTATTTTGTATTTAAAAGTTGAAAAACAACGAATATGCTTGTTTATATGAATTGAATGATTTATTGAATATAAGCCAATTTAAATCAAGTCATTCTATAAGGGACAATTGAACAAAACTACGTTGAACCTGAGATCAGTTGAACTTAAGATCAACGGTGATCTTCGTTGAGCATTAAGTGCTTTTTACAAAACCATTTTCCGCGAAGTTCACTTGAACGTGCTAAAAGCAGTGTTGGCTATTCTGTCGCGATGCCTACGTATGCGCAATGTCATTGTCCTGTCATTTTGCTTTCATGGAGAAAACGAAGTGGACGATTTGTGCCATTTTGTATGAACCACTTGGAGGCTTCGAGATAAGATTGGTTAGCTTTATTGTAAATATAGTTATGCCCTATACTTAGTAATGGAAAATAAAAATTATTAAATCTAGTATTTTTCCCGCTAAGGAAGAAATGTACTTACTAACTTTTAACGTATTAAAAAATTACCTGCACTAAAATCGAAGAGAAATTTGATGTAATTACAGGCGAAATTTACAGAAACGCGGAAGTATTAAAAAACAAGTATGATAATATGAAGCAGAGGATGAAACAGTTTCAATCAAGCGGGGTGCCATCACAATTCGATGGCGACCATATGATAAAAAAAGCATTTTCTAGCTAAGAACCGTAATGTAAGCAACACCATTTCCGAGGATGAAAGAGCATGACTTCTGAAAAACATGGACATAAAAAAGTGATTAATATGTAATGCCCAAACAAATGCACACCTTGTCACCTTTCTCTCTTATTTCATTTTGTATCTACTAATCCTTCTATTACTTATTTAACAATATCTATATTAGACAACCTAAATCTTGCTTTGAATTTTCTTTCACTCTACTTTTCGAAGTGATTGGTCGCTCTCGGAATATTTGCGGCAATCTTGTACGTCTTATTTAGTAGATAAGCTCCAAAAAGTCTTCGTCACCCGTTAATTCTCCTAAATACTCCATTTTCAGTAAGTGATGTTATCATAACAATAATAGGTGTATTCTTTCGTGGTGAACAAACTCATTGCAGTGAACGATATTCAATTCGTTTATTTAATTTGACGTTCTTTCGTGAATGTTCAGTCTCGCCACTCTGGCAATTGAAGTGATTGCATTCAGAAATCCCCTTATCCTTCAAGCACAAAGAAATTCTACGATCAGTTGGTTCAATAAACCCATTCTTTTGCTTGACAAACTGAAAGTGAAAAATAATTCACGTTCAGTTATATCACTTTCAGTTAGTTCACTTTAGTCACCACGAAAGAATACGCCTAATATGATCAAATATCTTAAACAATTTGTGACAGTTATGGTGGTAGCTGAAATTGAACCGGGCTTAAACTTTCCTTAAACAATCATTGCGTACCGTTCAACAGATCTTAACGTTGAATTAGCGGTTAACGCTGAACTTGCTTCGTACAATGCAAATTTTTAAATGAACTACACTGTTGAAAATTTTAACACTTTTTTGACTAATTTAATAGTCAGGAGAGGTCCACACTGTTTTCGTGTTATTTTGTCGAGATCTATAGAAGTTTAAATTTGACGAGCAAAGATAGTCAAGTATTGTCTATTGCTAAGGGGTTATTTTGTTCAACTAACACGTGGAATTATGATATACTTCTAGTCACATTTGATTTGATCTAGACTAGACAAATTTACTAGCTGTTTAACTAATTGAATGCGATCTATTGGATGATTTAACTCCGTTTTCTAACACAACGTCTTTTTAATATGCAACTCCTATTTCTTAGTGCTATAATATTCTCTCTTTAAGACGTTTTCTCAATTATAAATATACAGAACCACTCATTCAAAGTTTTGGTTTCAACTAAACGTACTAATTTTAAAATGATTTTTTGAGAACCATTATAAATTAAGTGAATGTTTATGCTATTTGATTCAAATCTGAACTAATTACGTAAATAGTTGTTCCCAATACATCTTTAAGAATTTTTTATGCCCACTGGAATTAACGTTTAATAACACAAGGTTACACTTTGCAGGTCAGTCACATTTGGTGGTTTGTTTGGATATGTTAATACGTAGAAACAACTCGAAAACAGATACACGTGCAATGCAGGTGGTGCGTATAATGCAATACCGTATTAGATTAGGTGGGGTTTCTATATTTCTATCCGAGGGAAAAATTCTGATTGGTTGATGCTTCTCAATGTCTAGAGAAAATAGGAAATCCTCATATCTGAACAAAGAGTTCACACCAAATTCTAGTAATTTCTGTTTTACTAAACACATGTAGTCAATTCGTCTAGCAAAGTTTGTAAAAATCAACACTAAAATATTGACTAGTGCAAAATTAACGCCAACACCGTAATATTTTCAACAGTGTAAGTTCAACGTTGATCACTCGTTGAACGGGCTTCGTACAATTGGCCCTAAGGTGAAGTATCAGTGTGATAGGTACACGATTCGTGAATGTTTGAATGCATGAACCACCCCTTGGTTGCAATGTGACTTATTCGGCTAAACAAGTCGATTCATGCACACCTTTGTTACCGTCATGTTTGTCTTTGTTAACTTGAAACTTATTGGTATTATCATACGCGTAGAAAGTTAATTCGAGAATAAAGATTGAAGGCAAAGTTAGTAAATTATGAGTAATATAGACTGGTCTGCAGCGAGTAAATGCGCTTAAATCCAATGAGCAACGTACGATTCGTTTCTGACAAATAAAAGCGTCTTTAAACAAGGTAGAGTTATCCCAAAACATAATACCATAAGTGAGCCTGCTAAAGACGTAAGCATAATACATACTAAGCAGCTGCTGGAGTGACAACATCGATCTTAAATTACGAAACAAAAAACACATACAATGGATTTTCCAGTTGAGTCGAGTTCGTCGCGATAGAGAATGGTATAATATATGTCGTCACCAAAAGCTGCGCTAAACCTGATGCCTGTTACTTAGTAACGAGGCATCGGCTACCAATATTCGTTCATTGCGCATGTGACGTCATGTATCATTCTCTATTGCGACGAACTTTAACTCATCCACCCATACTCCAAAAATTTACTGCGATCAACTTTAGTAAGTTGTTTATTATTTATTAAATTAAATTTAAAAAGAAGCCTTGCGTGGGTTGACATTGATAAGGATAAACTCTTAAATAACCACTTTTCTTTTCATTAACATGAAGTATATTTCTGTTAAACCGTGCAGATGCACAAGTACCTCATCGCAAGCATCATTAAGATCATCTGTAACCCCGCCAATAACTACCAAAGTCACGTCGTCTGCATAACCAACGTCCGGTCAATCTGCCCAGGGAAATCCTTAATAAACAATAAAAAGAGTATCGGACCTAATATGGAACATTGGAGTACACATAAATTAGTTAATAATTTGCCAGAAGCAAAAGTATTTATGGAATTCTTGTTATTGTAGGAGGCAAATTGGCTTTTATCTCGCAAAAAGGACCCAACCCATTCTAAAATAATCTCCAGGTAGAAGTTTATCACCCTTTTCGAAAATATGTACCACTTTTGTAATCTTAAAAAGTTGTGGGAAATCCATGTGTGCAAAAGATGTATTTACTAAAAAAATTAACACTGGCACAATCGGAGTAAAAACCGCTTTGATAACGTAAAGCCGAAAAAGAATTTTTTTGTTTAAAGTTTACGAGATTGGAAAGTTAATTGAAGGAATTGGAATTGGATTATTAGTAAATGAATTGATGGAAAATGTTTAAAGGGGAAGTGATAAAAAAATGATTCAAATAACTATAGATTTGATATCTCCAGTGTTGACCACAATTTACGATGTCCTGTTAGGAGACCTGTTACGATACGAAGATGATTCCTATTGAGCTGTAGTAGTTTTTCAGCATTGTTTTTTGATAGTTGCTTTTCGGCGTTTTCGTTTCCTTCGATTGTCGAATTTCTGGACACCCACAGCAAAGTTACTTTATTTTATTGCATATGGGATTCGCTTAAAATAAAATCAATACTTTCCTATTTTCACATTTATTTATTCATTCCTTTCTATAAAACTTACTTTCTCATTCATTTCTTTTTCCCCTTCTTTTTCTTATCTTTTTTCTCCTTTGCACTACTTCTCTCCTTAGGCTTTTCCCAATTTTCAAATATACCCTCGAACAACTGATCATTAGCCGCGTCCGTTAGCGGAAACATGAATCTCAAATTCTCCTGCAACCTCCTCTGCACCGCCTCGTATTCTTCTTGCAAACGTCTCTGCCTCTCCAATTCGGCCTTTTGCTCTTTCGTCAACTTCGCTGCCTTCTCCTTCTTTTTCGAACCTTTCGAGCTTTTGGAGCTCTTGGAACTCTTCTTGCTCTTCTTGTCCTTCTTGCCTTTACTCTTCTTGGAGCTCTTGCTCGACGTCTTGGATTTTTTCGATTTCTTGTCCTTTTTTCCCTTTTTCGCTTTCTTCTCTTTTTTCGGTTTTTCTTGCTTCGGACGGCGGAACTCGTCTTTTATCGCCTTCGGCACCTTCCATTCTGCGTTGACGGTTTGTGTGATCACGCTTGGTATAGATCTAGTTGCTAATTTGATGAGGGTGTAATGGAAATTCCTGTAGAAGCTTAAAAAGGATTATCGACTGATTTTGATACAATTTCACTTACTAATCAAAGACGAAGTCCGTAACAACCAATAAGACTCCCAACCCGATATATAAATTCTCATCTTTCCTGCTAATCTCTTTGGCGCTCACTAATTCTTCCCAATCTTCATCATCGACATTTATGGCATCTGCTGGTTGTACCACAGCCACTATTTTCTCTTCATCTTCGTCAGGAGCTGGCCAACCCACTCTAGGATCAGCTAAATCTTGCATGCGCTTTTCCAAAAGTTTAAACTTTTGCAAACGTTGCATTATCATTTCGTTCGTTATCTTATCATTGGAATCTGCTAGAAGAACTGTACTGGCCTGTTTTAAATTGCTCGCTGTTTTGATTACATTTGCCGAAGTGCTCTGTCGAAGGCCTTTGTTGCTCTTCGTTTGTGACAGCAAACTTCTTTTCGACGACACTACCACGGACGACTGCGGATCTACTGATTGCTTTTTGATCAATAATCTGCTGCTTTTTGATAAAAGTCGCGTTTGCTTAACAATTCTTCCTCAATGGTAACTGTGTCTTTTGGTTGACAATTAATATAATCCTTATCTAATCGTCAAAAAGTCGCAAATTTAAACAATGAATCATCATCTGACATTTTGATCATCATACCTACATCCATTTCTAATCCTGCAAGGACAAAACATACTTTCTATTAATGTAATTTAGAATATTACTACTATTTTTACCTTCATATGCTCCTCCTTCGTCAGCTCTGATTGTGTACGTAAAACCATCAATTGAGATGTCCAGTTTTTTGGAAGATGGTGACATAAGGGGCATAAAACGTTTTGGAACATCCGGATCTGGTTGGTGAAATAGTTTATAATATTTATTTGGAAATTCTTCGACATCGTCTACGACCTCTGCAGACTCGTCTTCGATTGTTTTTGCTGTCATTTCTGTAGCTGTAATTTCTTTCTGTTCTGCTTCTTTAATATCTGAAATTATTATCGTAAAAAAAAAAATGGAACGATACTAAGTTGTAACTCGAAATCTTTCTTTGTCACAAATATTCACTGTATGTATCGCAAAATCGAATTTTTACTGCTAAAGATATTTTTTAATAATCAGATATGCAATCTAAATTTTTGATTTGTGGTAGTAGTTGTTGTGTATGTCAAAGGAGTTTGGTCTTTCCTGAATAAATTGTTCAAACGCTCAAAAAAGAAATAGGTACTGTTTTTTGTTTTTGTTAATAAAAGATAAAGTGGGTGAACTTGCTAGTACTTTTTACACTTTCATATATGTTTTCAGAAGTTTTCTACCAGGCAGGGTTTTAGAGTGGCAAAGCAATCAGATTTGTGAAAGTATATATTTACTTGGAAAATGTGCTGATATATGACTTTCAGCTATACTTTGCATCAGAAACATCTCCCTTCAGCGTCCAGCAATAGTCGCCAACATAGTAGGGCTGCATTTGCCTTGGTAGGGAGTCAAGAATTATTGCTAGACTTGTGTTGCAACCCATAACTTTCGTAGATTGTTAACAATTTCTACATAGTTTTCAGCTTTACGATTTCCCAAGAAGTCGTCGCAAATCTCCTTAAAAGACAACCATGCTGATTTTTCAATTCCATTTAGCGCCTCAACAATTTTTCACCTCAAAGTAGTTGTCTGATCTGGGGTCCCACAAAAATACCTTCCTTTACGTTAGCATCACTGATCTTAAGTATGCAAAACTCAGTATTAGTTTTATCCATATCTTTGACAAAGTTTTTCATCAGCCCAATCTCAATGTGCAAAGGGGGAAAATAATTTGTTTGAGGATCAACAAGTGTGGTACCAATGACATTCTTATTTCCTGGTGTCAGTGAAGTTCGTTTTGGTCATTCTTTCTTGTTATAATGGTTTTTCCTATCCCGACTGTCCCATTCACAGCTTTTGCTCTACACTTTTAATCTAGAACCTAGAGTTCGGCTTGCTTCTTAGACAACTTTAAATCGTGGACGAGGTCGTTGAGGTCTTCTTGACATAGAAGATGCGGCACACAACAAGTCGAATTTGGTTGAAATGTTGGGTTCAAAGCCATATTGTTGTTTGCTAAACTTTCTTTGTTGACTTATGTTTTGTGGAGGTTTAGGCACAGGTAATTGTAGCTGTGCGTATATGAATGTTGCGTAAAAGAAAATACGACACATAGATTTAAATTTACGTGCAAGTTCATGGGCGCATAAATGAGGCGGCGGACGAGCTGGCCAGGCGAGGTTCGTCAAGGCCATTCGTTGGAGCCGACCCCTCTTTCGGCACTACCAATCGCAAAATTAAAAAATCCATTCACATGAATGGATTTACAATCAGTCGAGAGAGTGGTGGCAAAAATCACGGGACAATGGCAGGCAAAAGAGTTCTAAAGAGCACAGAGGCCTCAAACTCACGAGAGATCTACTGAATAAAGACAGGAAGACTGTCAAAATGATGTAGGTTCTGCTGACCTGGTTCACTGTAGACTGAATAGGCATATGTACAACATAGGCCTGGCAGATGATGCAACCTGCAGATACTGTCAAGAGGAGGAAGAAACACCAGTTCATGTGCTGTGCCAATGTGAAGTCCTGGCGAGGACAAGGTTTCTAGTAATGGGGGGAGAAGAACCCCACAGCTAGTAGCTACATAAAGAAGCCGCTCTCAAAGATGATAGGCCTAATTAAGAGGACAAAATAAGAGAGCGTCCTCTAAAGGAAAAAAGGGATCACAATAGATCTGAAAAGGTCGCGGTGAAACAGGTCGATAGGCCACCCCAATCCTAATCTAATCTAATCTAATCATGGGCGCATATGAAAGCACCTCTATATTCATTTTTTAGATGTATGGATGTACCCAAAATTTGTGACTACGCGACATCTCTGTCTTTCTTGTAGTACGCAAACATAATAAGATAACGCGTAGATCTTCACAGGGGGACATGGTGCATGAGACTTGACGAATTATTATTTTTATTTTTTTTGCAAGACTATTGTTCTGTTCTGATCGGATAGATACCCAACCTAAGGAAATATGTAGGTTCTTTTTTTTTGCAACCGACTATTTGGATCAACAGTAAAAATGATAAGGAATTTTGAAGAGTTTAAAAAGAACAAAATGATGTTAAAATTTACCTGATTGCAATTCAGTGTTGGTCAAGACTTTCATAGAATGCTTAGATGAACAGAAAGTGCTGGTTACGCTAGTTGGTAAATCGAAGTTGTCGCCGCAAGCATCATCTAAAAGCACAAACATTTTTTTTCACGTGGATGTCCACAGATACACATTTCCTTTTACCCAAATGGCAGAAGCACTTCTTCTTTTTAATAGTAAAAGTTCTCTTCTGATCCCCTATTTCCATTTCAATGATATCATCCGACTTACAACTCGAGAATGATAACGTAGAGTCTGATTTTGAATTAGGAATTGAGGATTTAGTGTCCTCAGAGGATCGACTTTCCTCCTCACTCATCGACTGTTCTTCCGTAGTTTCGGCCTGTTTGGGAATGAAGACACAAACTTCTTCTGGAGGAGGAATTTTCGCATTGCCTTCATTGAGGAGGTCGGCAGCCATGAAGATCATCTCTTTGAAGATTTTGAAGAACTCTTTGCGCGAGAAGCAAGTAATGGGGTCTATGGTAATTGTAAAATATACTTTATATCACGAGAATTATTTACAAAACTTCTACCTGTCATCAGTGTAAAGATATAAACGACCCATCGCAAAACCATTCTCTGTTCATCTTCGCCCAAATAGTATTCGTCCTGCGCTTCAAAGACAATCAACCAAAGCATCGACGAACCAAAATTGCAAATAATCAAAAGCGTAGTTGGTGCAGTGCAGATACTTTCCCATTTCCTCAATACATTTCTTGACGCCTACTTCTCGAACGTAAGGCACTGTAAAGTCTTCGAACTTCGGAAAGGTGTTCGGAAAAGGTTTTGGCAGCACGATCAAGTTCGAAATATTTGTAGGAGTACTTGGAGGCACGTCCAAATCGCTACCACCGTCACCTATGGCCTTCCAGAAGTAAATAGCTTCTGTCTCACTGAGGAATTTCGGTTCTGGTGGCGTTTGTGGTACGGTTTCTTCTTGATCGACCTCAATTTTTTTATCTTTGGTTTTTTTCTTGTCTTTTTTGTCTTTTTTATCTTTCTTGGGTTTGGCCATCTTTTAGGACTTATTTTTGGATTTTCCTTAGGAAAGTTTGAGGTTAGTCATACTATTTATGACATATTATAGTTTTTTGAAATAATGCTATAGAAACTAAACTGTACTGTGGCAATTTGGAGGTCATCTTATTGTATGTACACTTCTTACAGGAAAAATCGGGACACCAGCAATCGTGAATTTTAAAATTTCTTGGGTGTAAATGCAGCTTTCAGAGGATATATGCACTTATCAAAGCCATAAATCACTTTTTTGTGTATTATTGCGATCAAAGGAAAAATTTAAACAGAAATATATATAGAGAAAAAGGTTTATCATTAAATAAACACATTGGGAATTTCGGTTGCGGTGTTTCCTTAGAAATACCGAATACGGAAATATTAATGCAAAAAAAATACATAACAAATAAAAGGCCTCTTGAGTAGACGGCACCATTTAGAAATACACATATATGTATTTAACTTGTTTGATGTTATGTAGCGATAATTCTTTTTAAAAAAAAACATGCCGATGGGATTTTAATTATATTACCTATTATTACGATATTAGTTACTTAGTTTGATTCATGCTCGCGAGTATTGCTTTAGCAATAGACAATATGTCAATCAGCCTCCTGAGTTTTTGAACAATGTGATTTTCACATTGATTAATTACACTAGTATTGATGTATTCATTATTGTTGTTGTTTAGTATTCTTAAATATTGTATTAATACAAAATATTTTTCTATGTTTTAAAAAATTACCAAAAACAATTTAAGACTATTTATAACATTTTTACAGCAATTAATTTCGCAAAGAAATTATTTATTTTATTAACCCTCCGTTTATTGTATTTTCAAGAAATATATCTTAACTGTCGCCTGTGTAATCCAATGTCGTTCTATTTTATTGAAATATAGCAAACACTTTTAGTCTGTAACACAGCTTCAGACAGTAGCAACGAAAAAGTATTAAATGTATCAAATTCAAAAATAAATATTTTAGCACTAACTGAGATTGACGAACAATATGCTTTCTTACAATGTTTGTTATAAAATATTATAAATTCAATAATATTGTAAATAATTGTTAATAAACCTGTGCTACATAAAGACAGTTTGTAAAGAGACCAAGTGTTGGCCATATTTCAAGAAAATAGATCAACGACGTCAGATTACACAGGCGATAGCTAAAATATATTTCCTGAAAATACAATAAACGGAGGGTTCATAAAATAAATAATTTCTTTGCGAACTTAATTGCTTTATTTAAGAATTTTATAAATAATCTTAAACCTGGTTTTTTTCATAGATAGAAGGAAACTTTATAGTAATACAATATTTAAGAATATTAAACAAACAGTAATTAATACATCAATAATAGTGTAGTCAATAAATCTGTGAAAATCACATTATCCCAAAACTGAGGAGTCTGACTGACATATTGTCTATTGCTAAACTAATACTCGCGAGCATAAATCGAAGTAAGTAACTAATATCAAAGCAGCACTAACAAGTAACATAATATTAAATAAGAAAATCCCATCACCACATGTCTACTTAAAAAAAGAATTATCTCACATAACATCAAACAAGTTAAATACATATATATTTCTAAATGAAGCCGTCTATTCAAGAGTTCTTTTTGTTGTTATGTATCTTTTTTCATTGGTATTTCTAAAGGAAACGCCGCCACCGAAACTCCGATTTGTTTATTCTATACATAAACCTTTTTCTCTCTATATATTTTTCTGTTTAAATTTCTAGTCGTTACCTTTGATCGCAGTAATATACATAATTAAGTGATTTATGGCTGTGATAAGTGAAGACGTCCTTTGAAAATTGCATTTACAATCAAGAAATTTTGAAATTTTGAATTGCTGGAGTCCCGATTTTTCCTGTGAGAAGTGTACCTATAACTTAGAGGAATGTAAAAAATATAAAGTTGAAACAGATTATTGAAGAAATTGTTTAAACATAATTACATAATACATGTGGTATTACAAGCAAAAAACTGGGTTTTACTTACATGTTTAAATAAAAAAACAAAGAAATTGAATATATTGTAATTTATCGCCATCTATTGAGTAATTTTTATATTAATATATTTTAAGTGGCAAATAGAGCCACCTACAAATAATTCGCGCAAGTTTAGTTCATAAATTTCTACTTTATAGTCGTGTTTCTTTCACTATTTTGAAGCCTAAAACGTCATCAAAGCTTGTCGCTGTGTTTAGGAGATTTTCACGCTGACAGCTCGTAATTGCTTATGGATTTTAAATTTGTAAACTTGTAAAGCACAGTTTCAATGCTTGAAGTAAGTTAGCTATTCACCTATAGATGTCTCTGGGCGTCTATTAAAAGTTATATAATTTACACTGGGAATCAAACGAAAAGTTTTTCTAGGTTTTATTATCTTCAAGCAAATTCAATTATTTTAAATCCACTTCTGCTGCTAGCGAAACGGGATTTGAAGTATTTGAACCGTGGATTTCAAGCAACGATTTCTTTTTAAACTACTTTATAGTGAGGGGATTTTCAATCTCCGTTTTTATAAATTGAATAAAATCAAGGAATTAAAAGATGAATAGAAAATGTAAATGTCTTTTAACTTTTCCCATTTCCTCTAAGCTGTTTTTTTTTGTCTAAGTTTTGCAATTCAAATGTAATATGAAATTTAAATTAAGCAGTTTTGTTTTTATTAATTTTAGGTTTTTTTTTTTGTACTGCAGAAGACATGTAAGAGTTTCAGATGGATGATGTCACCTTTTCTTATCATCTATGGAGAAATCCTTTTGATCAAAGCAACAGGTAAATGGTATTGTGCGAAATTGAATTTTTATCCAGTATATTATGTTTTTTCCTTTTTTTTAATATTTTATAGAACATGATCATAATGATCACTCATTAATTAAGTTTTATTTCATTAAGTATTTTAATTGAAGCAGTTATGTATTTATAAAATCCAAATAAATTCCACATAAACCTGGAGCAGGTTGGTCTAATATTTTGCTGACTGTCATGATTAAACAAGGCAAATGGAAGTGTTCCTAACGACATTTGCTACCGCAATTTGTGTTGAAAAAAAAAAAAACTAAATACCTACCTTCTTTCTCATATTTCTAAATAAAAATGTGTCTCCAACACTAGATTAAATACGTCCATTTCAGTCCGCTTATTGCCGCTAGTTGTTCTCCTATGTTGTGTCATGTTATGTTCTATGCTATTCCGTAAGGAAGTTGTAGTTTCAAAATTATATTTTAAAAATGCAAAAATCTTTTTAATGTAGCATCCGTAGAGCTGTGTTTTTTTTGTGGTCTCTTTTTAATTAATTAATAACATGGGCCAAAATTTATATTCGTCGAAACAAATAAATTGGTTACAGGTAATATAATCTTTAATTGTTACTTTAATTCAAGATTGTCAGAGCTATGAAATAGAGGCAACCAACTATACACAATAGAATACCGTTAATGTTAAATTCTGGTTCTAAATATTACATTATATGTATTTTTTTTATATAAAAACATAAATCTTGAGTTTGTAAGAATATTTTTTTTACAGTTCTATATTTGCTCGGGTCTCTCCTACTTTATATTTATGAAACTGTTTTAAAGGTCTTGAAATATTTATACACCTCCACAGTTTGCGGTTAAGAAAGTTTTACAATCCCTGGATTTCGTAACTTAGCTTCCCACGAAAAAATATAAATTTTACCTGAATGGTAGGTAATAGAGGCAATATATTTAAAACTTCAGTCATTTGATTGTCGTAAGTGCTTAAAGTTCTTATAGATAGCGAAGCGTGAAATGAGGCTAGGAAAGTTCGTAATGGAATCGAAATTAAGTATTCAACTGATGGCTTAAAGAGTAACATAAGACGTGTTTTCAAACATGTTGGCCAAATTGCATTTTTATTAGTTTAGTTTAGAAAAGTCTTCCAAAAACCAGCGTTCTATTTCCAAGGGCTAATAAGCTGTCTAATGCATCACTAGACAAGCTGGATTCATTAGTGGCATATTTTATTAGCAATCGAAAACAGTTATAAGTAGACTAGATTATATAAATGTTTTGGGTTAGAACCAGAGATTGTTGCAACTTTAGCCACTCCACATAATGACCATTTATAATTTGACATTCAATTTGAATGTTTGTGTCAAAATTGTCAAATCTTTCAACACTTTTATGAAGAGAGGCCTCTATAGTATTCTTTTGAAGGCGCACTACAGCTGCACGATATTGCAATGAATTGTTGATAAATCAACTGGACGATGAAGAATTACAAAAGGGGTACTTACTTCCAAGAAGATGGTGCAATAGCACATACGATCAGAAAAACAATTCAATATCTCAGAGAATATTTTGATGACGGAATAATAAGCAGGAACACTAGAATGCCATGTCCAACTAGGTCTTGTGATTTAAATTTATGCGATGCTTTCGTATGGTCATACATCAAAAGTCCATTTATGCAACGCCATTATATGGCTGATCCAACTTAAGTTATTGCTATCTCCGTTAATATTGATGTTACGAGGTTGGTTAAATTAGCAAACTAGTAGTATTTTTCATGTTCATTAACGTACGAGGGGAGGTCCAAAAATTCGTGGAATGAAAGGGTTTTAAATAAAATAAAACAATAAATCTATTTTTCCTTTTCAATATAATCACCCTTAAGCACAATACATTTATTAGATCTATGAATTAATTTTTCTAAACCATCATAAAAATATTTTTTATCTTTCGCCTCAAAATGGGCCAAAATTGCCTCCTTTACCTCATTGTCGTCGGAAAATTTCTTCCCGTAAGTGTTTTTTTAAATTGGGGAACAAATAAAAATCACTAGGGGCCAGGTCTGGACTGTAGGGTGGATGGACTATTGATTGAAAGCCATGCTTGTGCAGAGCAGCCATTGCAACTCTGCTCTTGTGAACCGGCGCATTGTCTTGCAAGAGGAACACATCCTTGGTCAATTTTTCTCGACGTTTTTCCTTGATGGTCTCCTTTAATTTTCCTAATATCGCTGCGTAATATTCTCCGGTTATGCTCCTTCCTTTTTCTTTGTAATCAATCAATAATATCCCTTCACAATCCCAAAAAACAGTAGCCATCAACTTTCCAGCCGATTCTGACACTTTGAATTTCTTTGGCGGTGGTGTCCCCTTTTTATGCCATTGCATGGACTCCTGTTTGGACTCAGGCTCAAAGTGATGAACCCATGTTTGATCTCCGGTAACAATCCGCTCCAAAATGTGTGCAGGTTCGTCTCCACACAGCTCCAAAAATTGTTCGGACGCATCGGCGCGCTGTTGTTTCTGAAGTGGCGTGAGCATTCTCGGTACCCATCTTGCACTGACTTTTGTCATACCCAGGTGGTCATGTAGGATACGCAAAATGGTGGTATCTGATACTCCAACTAATGCAGATAATTGTTTTTTCTTCAAACGGGTATCTTCCAGTGCAAGTTCTTCCACTTTTTCGACGATGTTTGATGTGGTGGCCTCAACTGGCCGTCCTGAGCGGGGTCGTCTTCAATCGACTCCCGGCCCTGTTTAAAAAGACCATGCCACTTATAAATCATTGATTTACTAGGGCACTGTTCCCCATAAACGGTTTCCATTTCATTCAATATGGTTTGAGCGTTCTTTCCTTGCTTGGTAAGGAATTTTATTACAGCACGGTGTTCAATTTTCTCCATAGTTTCAGTTTTCTTCCGGATTGACTTGTTTAGCAGGCAACTATTCGTAAACGACTGACGCAATAGGGCTGCAGCTTAACCTATATACTAATGATGAGTCCCCAATCAGAATGACACATAGCGAGCGCACCTATCCGCATTCCATCCCCTCCATTCCACGAACTTTTGGACCTCCCCTCTTACATTCAATAGAAAGACAATTGACTTGCGCGTTTGCTAGATAACTGTCAAAGTAATGTTTTTTGTAATGAATCACACTGTATATTTTTTCAAAAATAAGATATCATTTGCAATATAAAAATTTGAATTTAAAGTTTTACATTGTCATTTAAACTACATTGAAATGAATAATAAGGAAGTTATGGAAAGTTTTAATTTATATCAACGATGTATTTGTATCTAGAAGAAAAAAATGCAGTACGTCTCCTTCGTGATAAAAAGAAAGAAATAGGATGACTTATAGAACTGTCAATAGAAGTATAATAATTGATCTTGATTTTTTCGAGCTTCATTGGTGAATTAGTTTTGTTGCTTCATTTATTTGTCAGTATTCTTGACTGTTTATATTTCTTTAATTGTTAATTTTATTCGTTATGGTGTTTTCTCATTTGGGAAAGTGCGATATGCTGGAGGCGTACATTTTGTGCCGAAAAAATTGTACGAGGGCTAGTGAATATTATGCTGAACGTTACCGCTTACGGCAACAGCCTGATTTACGTTATTATCGAAAATTGTACTAGCAATTTAGAAGGAACGATACTTTGTTTAGGGTTTAGGGTACAGAAGAACGTTATTGTGGATGAGGAAACAGAAACGACCATATTGGCTTATTTTGAAGCACATCCTGATAGTTCAATTAGAGATGCTGCGAAAGAATCAAATTTAAGTTACGGGACAATTCATAGACATTAAAAAAAAAACACAAATATGTACCGTATAAGCACCGTGTATGCAAATGCTGCTACCAGGAGATGCCGTTAGAAGATTACAGTTTTGTCAATGGTACACACATTTTTGTGAACAATATGTAAATCGCTCACGTTGTATTTTGTGGAGGGACGAAGCACTACTGGGCCACACAACAAAATCTATTAGTTGTGCAACCGCGTGCCTCACAAGTACGCTTTGGATTTAACGTGTGGTGTGGATTAATCGGTTCCACAATTGTTGGCCCTGTTTTTTACAACGGCTCGTTAACAGGAGAGAGATACTTGATGATACTTCGAGAAATAATAGAAGAATATATGGATAATGCTGATTATATTACTATAGGCAAAATTTACATTTTCAACAGGATGGAGCGCCCGCACACAACTGCGGCAGAGTGCCTGCTTTTCTAAATGATACTTTCGGGGACAGATGGATTGGTAGATTGGTTACAATGGCCTTATTCAATGGCCGACTCGTTATCCTGACATCACACCTCTGCACTTCTTCTATTGGGGATTTTTAAAAGACGAAATTTATAAGTAAAGATATAATAATGTGCAAGAATTGCAAAACAAAATTGAAGAAGTGATTCATGCAATAGATGGACGAACCATTCTAAAAGCAACACAAAGTGTAATTAAGCTAACCCAAAAGTGCATTAATCAAGAAGGAAACATTTTTGAACACCTTTTATAAATGTTATAAATCAATACACAAATAAAATTGAAAACAATTGAAGTTTATTGTTACTCGAGAATACAATCCCGATGATCTTTATTAATCGAAGGTAAATGCGTATGTAATCCTTTAATTGATCCATCCAAAGTCTGAAGAATGACCGGGCATCGCTTATATTCAGCACTATTCCCATCTTGTGCAAGTCAATTGTTTTTCTATTGAATGTACTGCTGTGAACTGATGGTACCAGCATATATGAAAAGTGAAATTAAAAAAAAAATTAAATCAACTAGCTCAGTGGATAAAAATTTAAAGGGTGCAAAAGACAATTTGATTTCAGGGTAACTTTCATGAAAAGTAATTGTGGGCGTTTGAAAAATTTGACTTTCATTAAAATCCCCAAAGATTAAAATGGTTGATTCAAAAATAAAAGAACTATAATTTAGAATGATATTTACAATCATTAATTTTATTGTCAAAAAAAAGAAGAAAAAAAAACATCAAATACAAATAAAAAAAAACCGTAGACAGAAGGTCTTGGTTGAAACCAAACTCTGCGTGAATTTACAATTTAAAAAGGACAATGCAAGTCCTTCAACAAACAAAATGGTAGATTTGTTCTAGAAGAAAATCCAAATCGCACAAAAAATCCACGTGATCTTAAAATTACAACACACTAAAATTAATTTAAACGTGGAAAAACAAGTAATAAAATTAAATTGAAATATAAATACAAGCTCAATGCTTATCTTCACCTAAACCGAGGTGATTAAATACTCAAAACTAAAATTGAAAACTACGAAACGGAAAATTAAACTCTTTAAACTAAAAAAAAACATCTTCTAAAACAAATTACAATAATTACTGATCTTATATCCAAAATGTGCACAATTAAACACAACAGCAATAATTAATTATAAGAGCTCCTTGAAAGCTGATAAAATTCAAACAAACCGAACTACATTTTAAATAAAAATGAATTTATCAAAAATGGCAACAAAGAAAATAAACAACATCTACTTACGAAAACTTTCAACGAACTACCTTTTGAGAGGCCCTACATCGCATACATATATAAAATTATCTGCGTGCACAAGCGGCGCATGAAATGCAAAGAGAATTCTCTTGAATATCACAATGAACGAAATATATATACAATACTGACAAAGGCAATATGTACAAATGACTGAAATTAATATAAACAGCTGAACAATAAAATACTTAAATTCATCAAACAAAACTATTAACAAAATCTTACTTAAAAATGAAATATTAACTTCTGAGAGAATTTGCCCGACGCATCGACAAAAATTGATCTCTAATAATAACATAACACCGAATTTATAAACCCCGGGGTGCCAGACCATAGCAGTACGTTAATCAACATGAAAAGTACTACTAGTTTGCTAATTTAACTAACATCGTAGCATAAATATTAACGGAGATAGCAATATATACCATTTAAGCTGGATCAGCCTGTATATTTTGGAAAAACTTAGAAATCGCATAACAGAAAAGTGTGAAGATATTAACTCACTGCAAATGTTGCACACTATTCAGCCATAAACGGGCAACATTTCCAATAATTTCTCTAGTTTTATGACAAATTTTGATATTTTTTTCAATATGAAATGAAATATATGTTGTTGCAGGATCATTTTGGGATTATAAACGTTGTTTACAACAGAAATGTCAAGTATCTAATCAATGTCATTATGCGAAAGTAGCCAAAGTACAACCCAAAACATTTACTTTTCATAGTCTTACTATGATTTTTCTTGATTGCTCCATTCAATTTGGGTTCTTGCATAAATGTGATGACTACGTTGTAAGTCACGCAACACTTTTTGAATTTATTTTTAACATAACTGCATGGATTAGCCGGTATCCAACAGTTCTTACACGAATTAGGCAGTAAATGCCATGCATGCGCTGACCTCATGTGTTCGCCATAATTGATATAAATTTAGGTGAAATAAAATAAAGGTTGTGCAATTTAGTATAATAAGTTTTTGCCTGCGCGCATGTATATTCAAGACACCCCCTATGTATGCACTTATAATGTACATATATCAGCACGCGATCCACCAATCGTACAATGGGCGTACAATTTCCAATAACTACGCCAGAGCTGGAGGGTTAAGGCATGAATGTATTGTGTTTGCATGCAGACCGTAGGTAGGTCCGCAGTGATTTGTGTGAGAGGGCGAATATAAGGGATCGCCATGTGAGTGCGGTCACGGGGGTTAACCTAGATTTGGCTAGCGGACACGTTCAAATTAGTATCCAACCCCAGACACGTATGCATATACCTACCTTATATTTATGGTGAATATATTTCCTGTATATTGTTAGGAAAAGCTTTGTCCTAATTTTGGTGGGATTTAGGACGTTGAAGATTGAAATGTTAAAAGAATTTCTGGTCCACTTTTTTTGGAGTTGACAATGATAAATTCTTTTTAAAAAACAGTCATACGGTAATGTCGTACACTACGTTCAACAATTAAGAACGTACCAGCACGAAATTCTTGGAAAATGATATTTATTAGCATTAAAAATGCTGTTAATATTCTTAAAAATGCAAATAAAATACAATTCAGGAGGAAAGAAGTAAGATATGACATAAATGTGTAATTTTACAATATATATTGTTTAAATCTTCTATACCTTTAATTAAACCGTGTTGTATTTGTTATTAAAATATATTGTTTTGAAAAATGTTTATTATACGTTGTTTTTGCGCGGAAGTTAGTTGAATGACTCATACCTCAGATGCAATTTTGGTGCACTACGCTTGTTGTCCAGGTTGACATTAGTGTATATTAAGTTGCATTCGCACAATGACCGCACGTTACTGTGATTTATTAACTAACTTCATTCGAAACAGTGGACGTAAATATTGATATAATCTTCGTGGAAAGTGGAGTAGGATCAGGACAGTTTTATTCGATCTCACGGTAGAAACACTCAAAAATATATCACTTTAATAAGTCACGAATTCGAATCCTACCCTAACAACCAGAAATATTACATGGATATTTTTAAAAATATATTTTATAAATATTTATTCCATATTTTAAAATTAATGTAAGCGCAATATTTTTTCTAAAATATTTGTAAAATATTATTTATATGAAAATTGAGATTTTTATGCAATCTATTTAATTTGTCAAAATGAATTAAGATTGTTCTTGGTTATTTAGAATGTATAACGTCGATAACGAAAAGTTGAAACATACATAGAGTTGTCTAAAAGGTAAGAACTTGTTTTTTCACACTCATCATACAAGTTAATAATCAATAATTCTGGTATCTTTTAAGGCATACTGAAGGTTTATCAAATTATCACTATTTTTAATTGAAGTGTTCTAAATAAAAAACAAACGTATTTATTATCATTTTATTTGAATAAGCCAATAAAAATGAAAAATACTCATTTTTAAGTCTAGCCTTGGCTGATGCCAGGTACAACCCTATGGCTTTTTTCATATCTTCGGTAGTGGCGCTCTCATGGCGTTTCCTTGTAGCCTCTAAAACAATGCCAATTGTATTAGATCATACCATGAATAAAACATCGTACAACATTATCAACACCTACTAATACATTTGGAGCATTTACAATAATTGGAGTGGTAGCTACATTCTAATACTTACGATACTTTTTTTATTTTATTTCATAATATTTGAAAACATCCTACGTACAAACAATAAAACAACACAACGTATTCTAACCTCTATTTGAGGTTATGACGCTTATCTACCGAGATGAATCTCTTAAGCAAATCAACTAGCAATTTATCTGGTAGATGCAGTACATATATGATGCATAAAATTCCTACAATTATATTATTAAACGATTTCTGTACATAGCGATATTGAGCATTCCAATTATCTTATAAATGCCATGACATGTTCAAAGTTTTGCTTACCTCGTAGTCACCACAAAAACTAAAACACACTCCGCAACAATTAATTACAGAGTTAACCCTAATCTGCCCTAATCGTGTACTATTATAAACTATAACATGTAACGGACAAACGAATGAAAATGTTGATGATACGCACGTGCGCGTATGCATTCTATGTACCTAATCCATAGACGGATAAACAATACTAAATCATAACACCGGCACCGTAATGAATAGAGGTGTTGTGTTGACGTTCGCAACTTACAAATATTACAAGTAATATAATACAAAACGCAGATATATTAATAGAAAAGTTACAGAGCTCAACTTAGATACTAATTAAATCATATTAGATATATATTATCTAATTTAATCTTTACACTATCATTTTAAATAGGTACATACCTACTTAATATGTATGCATATTTTACCCATTTTATATTATTCGTCCTACTCACCAAATGTACAAAAGCAAAAATTCAATCTTTTTTTTATATGAAATAATATTTACAGAAATACAAAGCAAAATATTCTTGCAGAGTTATGAAAAATATATTGAGAAAACATTTGCAATAAAATATGATTAATGCTACATAACATATATATTTTTTAAATGTTTTCCTAATATATTTTCTATAATATATTTTATGCATATTACATTAATATAACTAATATTCAAGAAAGATTTAATATTTTTTAAATATTTATAAAATATGAAATAAATATAGTTGGTCACTTGGGTAACATGCAAACCAATTCATTAGATTCGGATTAAAACCGGAAAATAAAATAAAATATAATCAGCTGTTATAGAAATAATTCGTTAGGTTGAAAATGTTTAGTTTACCTTATACTTTTAAGTTCTATTCCCACAATTGCATAATTAGTCAGACATTCTTATTTGATTAGACGTTTTTATATATATTTTGCAACTTCTTCAAGATTGTTAAGAATTTATGCGATTTTTGTGTTTCAATTCTCTTCAAAAACTACTCCATTTTGATCAGCCGAATGCATCAAACCTATCAATCTGCAACTTATTATAGAACTATGATATGTACATCCACCGTTATAATTTATCTTGCTAAGTCTCTAGGTTTAATACACACGTATTTTGAACAGATTTGTTTGAAATTGCAAAAGTTTCAGGACAAAATAAAAATGTAGTAGTAGTCAGTAAATCACTGAAAATGCATGCAAATGGATTTTTCTTTGTTACCATAAAAAATGAAACATTTACGCGATGTTGCTTAAACATTATCTTACAAATCGCAAAGCAGAAGCGAAATGATTGTGAAACGGGGCGGTAGAAGATTCGTGTAAATTTTCTAATTAACTTGCAGGATGGGACAATTTTAAACCGTTTTCCGGAACCGTCGTTTCTGATATTTTAATTATATAAATGAAGAGGGACAAGAGAAGAAGCAGAACGTTCAAAATTCAGCCCTTTGTGGGATTGATTTGCAGGAATGGGCTTCACGGAAACAATGTTTGCAAATGTCGTTATCTAATTTATCTATCTAGGGACTGTGAAAGGGGTTTCGGGAATGAAATTTTGATGAAAATTTTATTGATTTAATATTTCCCAAATAAATGTCTTAATACAGGATGTTCAAATTGGAATTTAGGCGTTTATTTTGTGTTTGGATAGATTAGTTTTGTTCTCTCATAATATTTTGTTGTTGAAAAGCTACAGTATCAATCCCTTTTTACGTTTTCGTAGTATATATTACGCTGTCATACTCGTCAAGACTCTCGAACCTCTCTGGAGGGATATAGAATTTCATTTTTCCCGTCTCTTCTCTAATCTTTCTCGTACCGGGTTTCAGAACCATCTGAGAGTTGTCGTCTTTTCGCAACAACCGATGGCAAAGTTTTCGTTTTCCACTTTTCCCTAAGAGACGGGACACAATAATAATGTAAGAATGAAGAATATCGAACTCGTCAAAACTGTAACCAGCTTCGTACCTCGTTGTATGTACGACTGGGATTATGCTTTTTTATACGTTGTTGGTTAAAAGAGTCAGTGGTGGTGGCAAATTTATTTCCCAGAAGTATATTGTATATATCCTTCAAGTTTTTATGAAAAATATATGGCGGAAACGTGTCGTGGAGAATGGTAAAAAGATATATGGAGTTGAAGAGAGTGTCAGAACTTAAAGAAGACGTAAAGAAAGTTTCTCTCCTCGATTTCAGATATGTTAATGTTCCAATGTCTTATATAAAATCAGAAATATTGTCACACATATCACATTATGTTTAAAATTTTGTCTATATATCTTACAAAGTTACGCTTTGTTCGAATAAAAAAAAACCAACTTTTAGATACTCACACTGAGAAAAAAATTAATAATTATAAATAAAAATATAATTATCGTAAGTAAAAAGTTCAGCTGGATAGGGGACAAAAGCACAGATTACTTAGCACTAGCAAAAAAGGGATCCTAAACACCGATACTAACAACAAGCAATCTAAGTTACTTACGGTCGGCTTCATACCGGTAACTTATAAAGTTACTTATGATATTTAAACTCAAGTAGTAAACGAAAGAATATATGCAGTTGCGGTAAGTAAAAGATTTGCTCATGTCAAGTAGATGTATTGCTATGAGTGAACTATTCTATAATGGCTATCACACTTGCATTATTAACCTCAATTAATGCAAGCTATTTGGATTACTTGTGATAAGGAAACAGTATCATTAATGCACGTTCACTAAATACCTGATATATAGAAGGTAATGGTTTGCTATAAATATACTTACCTTAAATTTGAACTATTCTATAATGGCTATCACACTTTCATTATTAACCTCAATTAATGCAAGCTATTTGGATTACTTGTGATAAGGAAACAGTATCATTAATGCACGTTCACTAAATACCTGATATATAGAAGGTAATGGTTTGCTATAAATATACTTACCTTAAATTTGTTGTTTAACTTATGGGTAGTGCAGGAAACGAAGAAGTTTAGTGAATATTTAATATAAATTTAAATAAAAAGCAGTATTATTAGTAATAGTTTTATTTTGTATAGGACAAACACAGTGACTACCTGATATGAATGAAAGATATTGGTTTCACTTTAACAACAGTTTTTTTTGAACAATTTACAACGTAATGACTCATAAAATATATTCCTTAATAATGAAAAAAAAAATGAACAAAGCAATAATAAAAGATAAGATAAATGGGGCCCCCTTGAAATGTTATTTAGTTTTTGAAATTATTGAAATCTAAACTAAAGGACAAAGAGAAATATGGCTTTGAAGTTACAACTAATAACAAAGAAATAATATACCTAGGCGGTAAACTTGCGGTTTCTGTTGGTTCTTTGCACTGGGCGTTATCTCAGCGAGTTGATCCTCTGTCGGCGTTCGTTGCGGCTATGTCCGGTGATCGTCTCGAAAACGGCTTCTTCGTCGCGGTATCCCTAACTGTAGATGGCACTTGAACTGTCGGATTACTAGCGACGGCATCCACACTTTAACTTCACCAGCGGGCGCAGATATCATCACAATGATGAGGAATTCAAATACCCCACCACGTGGTTTAAAACTGGAATCTTGAAACATCCGATTCCTTATAGGCTCGGTACTTCTTCTTTCGCTGGAATTCTTTATACGGATGGGGCCTTGAGTTAACACACCCGGTATTTTTAATATATTTGCGTTCCAATTGCGGCCTACAATGGCCGTACTCCTTGGCCACTCTTTTTCGACGACCTTTTCACACGTCCGTAATTCTTACTTGACGCTAGCCCGCCTTTGCGCGCGTAGCAATCTCGGGGACTATTTTATTACTCCGCCGCATTAGCCAATCAGGAATAATAAAACAATCACGGGGTATCAGCAAAACTCAAATAAATACAGTTGTGGCAAGTTGTTGCTTATTTAAGAAAATACATGAGTTTAATAGCGATCAGCATTGTTGTTACTTCTACTAATCATGTGCTGTAGTCATAAGTAATACGTTACTTAGCACAAATTCGTCAGCTACGCTGTGTGCTTTTTTTGTGTAGCTACTAGCTGAGGAGTTTTCCACACCCATTACTAGAAACCTTGTCCTCGCTATTCCGCCTCATTGGCACAGCACATTTTTTTTTTTTTTAACTCCCTTAATTCAGCAATCTGCCCGAGGGCAATAAGCTTTTGCTTTGACGTATTAACATGAATAGAATGGCTCCAGTGAGCCACTCTGCTTAATTATAAGTTTTTTTGCGTCCTTATATAAATAAATAACTAAATACATTGGCTAAAGAAATCTGTTAAGTAAGTCTTTAGGTGTAAACCTTTTTAATCGTCGCACTTCGTCACACTGCCTGATTGGCTAATGTATTCGGATGAACTAACAGTCTTTCTTCGTACTTAATGCTACACTGGGTGATTACCTCCTTTACCGGGGCTAGTGGGATATCACGTAGGATAACTTCATTGGTCACATAACGGGGAGCATCGACGATGGCACGCAAAACCTTGTTCTGGAACCTCTGTAGGATGGCGATGTTAGAGTTGCTGGCGGTACCCCATAGTTGTATCCCATATGTCCAGACTGGTTTTAAGATGGCTTTGTAAATTAAAATCTTGTTATCAAAGGATAATTGCGATTTTCGACCAATGATCTAATACATTTGTTTGAGTTTAATGCCCAGTTGTTTGCGTTTTGTGAATATATGTTTTTGCCAGGATAGTCTCCTATCTAGATGAATGCCTAAGTATTTAGCCTCGTTAGCTTGCGGGAGTTCGCAGTTATTAACTTTAACTGGCGACATGTTTCTCTGCGCATTGTGATGTGACATGTGTAGATTTAGAATCATTGGCCTTCATTCTCCATTTCTTTAACCAGTCCTGGATTTTATTGAGGCTGATCTGAAGATTCCTCGAAGCCGATATTGGATCTGAGTGGGAGGCAAGTACCGCTGTATCGTCCGCAAACGTTGCCATAATAGTGGATCTTGTTGTCGGTAGGTCACTCGTGTATAGAAGATAAAGGATAGGTCCCAATACACTCCCTTGCGGTACACCAGAGTGGATAGGATAGATGTCAGAATATTGATTGTTCTGTTTGACTAGGAAACACCTATCGGACAGGTAGGATTTTAATAGTAGATAATGAAGGAGTGGCAGATTTTTCCTTAGTTTGTAGTACAGCCCCATATGCCAAACCTTATCAAAAGCCTGTGTAATATCTAGAAAGGCTGCTGAGCAATACCTTTTAGCCTCAAGATCTTTGTTTATTTTTTTGACAATTCTGTGAACCTGCTCAATGGTGCCATGTTTGTCCCGAAAGCCGAATTGGTGTTTCGGAATTATATTTCGTTCTTCAATGATTAGTTTCAGTTTTTTTACATAGATCTTCTCAAACACCTTTGAGAGCATTGGCAGTAAGCTAATAGGCCTATAGGAGGTGACGTCAGAAGTCTTTTTACCTGGCTTTGGAATCATGATTATTTGAGCTACTTTCCACTGACTTGGGAAGTAAGATAGTCGAAGTATTGCGTTGAAATATAAATGTGATAAGTTAATACATGTTGCAGATAGTTCTTGTAAAATCTTCCGGTAATCAGATCAAAGCCAGGCGCCTTTTTTATGCTGATTTCTTTTAGGATTATGTTTCTAACTTCGCGTTCTTTGATCTTTTCGATTGGCAGTTCCATCTGGAATGGGGCCTCTAGGAATTGACTTATTAAACACAGCACAGCACATGAACTGCTGTTTCTTCCTCCTCTTAGCAGAACCTGCCAGCAGTGTCATCTACTAGGCCTATTTTGACTTCTTCACAGCGCGATATTATTTCATAATGTTTTAGTTTCAGGTAAGCCGCCGTACTATTATTTAACAAAGTTAGATACAGGACTGACGTGCATAATTTAAACATTAGGTTCAAGGGTACACTTAGTGTAAGCTTTCGAGATCGATCCTTAGTTTCAAAAGAAAAACATTTCTGCATTTTTTCCAACGACAAATCCTGTAACCGATACGGTCTTTAAAGCCTAATTGAGAGTTGAGTGGGCTGGCAATGGTGGTCTGATGGCTTGTGCTTCTTCTGTTTTGTTTTACCTTACATATTTGTTAGTGTTCGATGCTTAAATAAACTTTTTCTTGCTCTCTTTCTTTAGTAGTAAAATTTATCGAGGGTTGAGTGGAAGAGCAGATGCTTCCCAATTATTGGGAGCATTCTGAACTCCGCCATGTTTCTCCTTTTTTTATATTACTTTTGTTTAGATTATATGTAGATTATTTGTAAAACGCTGTACAGGAGAAATAGAGTCACTATTATTATAATTATTTAGTCTACAGTGATCAGTCAACACACCTACTATCATTTTGACAGTCTTTCTATCTTTATTCAGTCGATCGTAACGTTATGTATGTAGATACGGTTATTCTGAACTTATATATGGGGTTTTAAAGTGACTTGTCGCTTGCATTTTCTCCAGGAATTTTCTTCTTTCTGAAAACTCTTTTGTTTGGCAGTACCTTTTCTGATGGGATGTCTAAATTTCTATTTTGAAATGTTTCGTTTACCCATTCAATGAAACATTTTCCTGTTTTTAATATATTAGCGAAATTACTTTCGAATTATGATTATGTTTCTTTCACCAATTTATAGATGCGCACCATGTTCATTCCTTTTGTCTGAAGTCTATGTCTTCATAATTGAGTTGTTCAAATGAATATTCTTAAAAGTCTGCATTTATAAAGGTGAGATTGTTTTGCTTTAGATGAGTAATGTGATAACCGCATGGCGGCCTCTAGAGAAATTCCCGATTATGCCGACTGACCAATTCGGCGCTGATAGCTCCCTATGTTATCATGGGTTTAATTACTCTTCTGTATAACCACATTCGTTCCACACAGTCTCCTGTATCTACCTAGGGCGACAGTGGCTTTATTGGTTGTATTTTGGGTATGTGAGTTTCATGTAAGTCTTTGATCGAACCATAGCTTAAGGTATTTCGCCTCTTTGGCTTATGGAATCCTTCCACCTCCTATCACTAATGGTTGTAGGCCTTTAGTGTTCCTTTTCTTGTAAACGTGACAACCTGTATTTTCTGAGCATTGACTGATAGTCGCTCAGAATTGTTTACACCACGCTCTCTAACGACTATTGTAAAATCGTCAACATACCTTAGGCAGTGAGCCCATTTCCGCTTAATTCCGAATTAGGTCGTTCACTAGGGTAGCCCACAACAAGTAGATAAAACGCTGCCCTGCAGGCACCCCCCTCTCGCCTCCGTTTCGATGGTAGCCTCACGAATTGTGGATGTAATTATCCTTCTTTCGAGGTTGGTTCTTATTCATTGCAGAAGCTTCGGTGCGAAGATTTTTTTTCTCAGTAAAACCTCGAATTAATTGTAAATAACATAGAATTCCATAAAATCATTAAAGATTTGTAGTCGTTCAGACAAAATATCATTAGTAATCAAAATCCCAAATATGTTAGTATATATTTTCCATTGTTAAAATTTACTTTTGTTTTAAATGCACAGAAACTGAAATAAAAGATTCGAGCCAGTTGTGTAGGTGCTACATACCTATACATACATTTAGCCCTTCCATTACTGTGAGAGCTTGTAAATGGGAAAGTTATAATGAAGTTTTACAAATTCAATATCCACGTACTCCTACGGGTAGCTACTTCAACTAACAGGAAAATTGTTTTTGTAATTATGTTGTTGCGAATACTGTGTGATTGCTAAAATGTACTATAAGCTTTTTTTTTTAAATATATGTTCAACCATTCATACCGTAAATGAATGTGCGGTTTTTGAATAATTAAAATGCTCGAAGTTGCCGGCAAAAGTTTTAATCGCATTTTGTGAGGTGTGATGATACGTGATGGTTTAATGAAAATGTTATAATGAATTTACAAATAGAAATAGTATGTTTCATTACAATCTCGATGCTGGAATTAAATTTCTATGGAAGATAGCATATTATTTTACGAGCAGTCATGCTTAAATATATTTAAAATTGAAACACTATTGTTCCGCAATATTAAATTATATATACCTACTTGTATCGAAGTATTTATCGAATCATATCGAATATAATAGCTGCTTCATGTACATAATATGTCAGTATAATAATAATAATAATAACTCAGCACTACAGGCCCTGAAGACTGAAAGTGTCGGAAGACACCGAGCCACTGAGAAGTGCTGTCCGAATGGTCACCCACCAACAACCGGTACCGCATATTGCTGTTTGACTTTCAAGATTGGCAATGATGCACCCTTCCTTCTCAGCCGTACTCTCGACGTATGTTAATATATATTTGTCAAAAATCATGTAAAATCATGTCGAATTAAAATTACTAGTAATTAGATACTTAAATTACAAAATATGTAGGTAGATACAGCAGCCTAGATGTTTGATATTTATATTTATTGATAGAAACGTCACTTTAAACTTAAGAGGAAATTTTTTTCTTTCAGTAATGACGTGTTTTCCGACCTATTGCAGGTCAAAAGTAGCTGCATTTTATATTTAGGCAACTGCATTCACTAAAAACGTGGGTAAGTAGCTTTTTATGATTACTATATAAAGTGAAATTGGTACCTGCTGAAGGACCAGATGTATAGAATTTGACACTCCCGGTGTCATTTATGTCAAATCATAACTTACTAACAATTTATTGTCCAAGGTATTTGTTATTTGTACAAAAAATATTGTAGAAACCTGGTGCGTGACGCATTTCACGAATTCGTGTCCAGAAAGCGTTTCAAACTGGTCACTCATTCGTAAAATGCGTTTTCACGCACTTGATTTGTAAATAAACATCATGATTGCGAATAATAGTTATTTTCGGCCTCGTCAGCTGTAAACACAACACTATCTGTCAACCAATGCAACGAGTCGCAGTGTTGCCAACCGCCAGGAAGTATTTCCCGCTAGATGGTGTGTCAAATTCCCTTTTACCAAGCACTTTCTCCCCCAAAAAAATGTGTTTGAAATTTACAGTAACTACAAATCTCCCTAGCAACAAAATTTAAATTCCCTGCCATTATTTTTAATGAATTCAACGTAAAAGTATTGACATAACTATGGATGTAGTACAAAATAGTAGGTCTTTTCAGGTTTGAACATTGGGATTACTGAAAATAATTGTGGGAAATTTAAAATTGGCTATTTGGGATTCATTACTTCCGAGTTTTGGGATGTGCTGCGTATCACTAGATAATGCTGAAGGTTGAAAAATTGTAAAAATTAAAGAAAATATAAGTTTATTTGTAAAAAAGAATGGATTAAATTTGCTATTCATTTACAAACTTCATTTTAACAAGTATAGTAACTAAAACAGATCCCTTAAAAATTCCCCTTAAGAAATGTATCCCCTAAAGTGTCCCCTCACCTTAAAAGTTTACCCTAAATTTAGGGGAAAATCGCCCAAATTGGCAATACTGACGAGTCGTTATTCATAGATGAGTAATATATTATATTGAAATAGATGTTAAGGTCCTATATTACCGACGTCGGTATTAGCAAATGCACGAACCTATTCCTATTACTACCACCCTTCTCACAATTCATAAATTGCGATTGGGACGACATATTTGGCTTCTAATTAAAGCCTATAACAAAAGTGAATTCTCATGAAAAAAAAAAGTTACTACAGTAATGGTCATATAAATTATCTAAAACGTTTGTTGTAGGCAGAGGCTGATATTATAATCGATATAAGGCGTTTCAGTTTGCAATGTGGTAAGAAATTTGTATTACAAATAAACTTCTTCACACGCAGCTTCTGCACACACGCGTATACAAGGAGGCCGGTTATATATGTTGACATACGGCCGTTTGCACCGTCTGTGATTAACATTTTAATTAACTAATCAAAGATTAAATTTAATTACAAATTAAATATGAATAGCATTGCACCGAACAAATTTAATCAATGATTAGTTAATTAAAAAGTTTGCGACAGAAATATAGGTTGGTAGTGCGTTAAGTTTAGTTTTTAGTCAAAAATCGTATTTATATTGAGAACACTGTTTCATCATAATGAAAATTGCCGCTATGCGAATGCGCGCGGTTTGCGGCATTTGAAAGTTATTGGAATTTAAGTTGAAGAAAATTGCTACAGAATTAGATATTGAAATAAAAAAAGTTGAGTAGTAGTTTTAAAATACAAATTAATAAGTGAATGCCGGTTTTTTTTCATTATGCAATTCTTTTATTTGTTTGTTCTGCAAATGCTCCAATTTTTGATACTTTATTTGACCTCTGCTATTACTTGTTAGAATTATTTTATTATTACCATCATTTCCTTATATATTTTGTTCCTTATATTTAATAAATAAATGGTTAATTACATACACAATATTTCTTTTAAAAAAATCAAAGTGATAATGCATTTAGAGTAAATAAAATATATTTCGTTTATAGGTACAAAAGCCAAAGAAAACAAATACAAAAGAAATGTTCAAAGTTAATTTCTATATAGCAATGAATTACAAATTGTTGAAATAATCATTAATTAGTAATGCCTGTGTCGCAGCAGGTACATCATCAACAGCGTCATAATTAATCTCATAAAGTTGTCTATTTAAAATTTCTTGATTTAATTTTTCTTCATTGACTTCCTCTTTACCAACATTTATGGCTATATTGTGCAATACTGAGGTACCAACTACTACTGCCATAAAGGTATCCAGCTTTAAGCGACAACCATATGCCAGTATTGGAAAACATTCTTCTCAGAAACATGCTTTCAATGACATTCCCTGTTGTAATATGGTTTTCATTATAATGATTTTTCACAACTGTTTCAGACTTTAACAGTGGGTCAATAAATATGTTTTTGAGGCATATTCACTGTCGCTTAGGAAAAGAATGGATCGTTAAAGTGTGGTATTCCGCTGGCCATCGTACTACGATACATCCATTATTTTTTAATAGCTCAATAATAAAAATTGTGACGGCCGTTTGCACCGTCCAGTGATTAAGGATTTTAATTAACTAATCAGAGATTAAATTTAATTACGAATTAAATATGAATAGGATTGCACCGAACAAATTTGATTAATGATTAGTTAATTAAAAAGTTTGCGACAGAAATATAGGTTGGTAGTGCGTTAAGTTTAGTTTTTAGTCAAAAATCGTATTTCTATTGGGAAACATTGTTCCATCATAATGACAATTGCCGTTATGCGAATGCGCGATTTTAGCGGCATTGAAAGTTATTGAAACTTAAGCTGAAGCAAATTGCTAACAGAATTAGATATTAAAAAAAAAAGTTGAGTAGTAGTTTTAAAATGGAAATTAATATGTGAATGCAGGTTTTTTTTTTCATTATGTAATTTCTTTTATTTGTTTGTTCTGCAAATGCTCCAATTTTGATACTTTATTTGACTCTGCTATTACTTGTTAAATTATTTTATTATTACCATCATTTCCTTATATATTTTGTTCCTTTTATTTATAAATAAGTGGTTAGTTACACACACAATATTTCTTTAAAAAAAAATCAAAGTGATAATGCATTTAGAGTAAATAAAATATATTTCGTTTATACAAAAGCCAAAGAAAACAAATACAAAAAAATGTTCAAAAGTTAATTTCTATATAGCAATGAATTATAAATTGTTGAAATAATCATTAATTAGTAATGCCTGTGTCGCAGCAGCTACATCATTAGCAGTGTCATAATTAATCGCATGAAGTTGTCTATTTAAAATTTCTTCGATTTAATTTTCTTCATTGATTTCCTCTTTACCCATATTTTATGGCTATATTGTGCAATACTGAGGTAGCAACTACTACTGGCATAGAGGTATCCAGCTTTAAGCGACAACCATATGCCAGTATTGGAAAACATTCTTCTTAGAAACATGCTTTCAATGACATTCCGTGTTGTAATATGGCTTAATTTAACAGTGGGGTCAATAATTCTGTTTTTGAGGCATATCCACTGTCGCTTATGGAAAAGAATGGAAGTGTGTATTCCCTGGCCATCGTACTACGATATCCCTTATTTTTAAATTAGCATTATAAAAATTGTGAATTTATAGAAAGATATCCTTTCCTATTACGAAATACCTCCGGGTCATTCCCATCTGAAACCATGAATAATCCTCAAATACATTTATTGTCAGTTTTTATTTCGGGAATTAATTTTTGATTTACCTTGGACTTTCTAAAACCCTGTCAAATATACACTTCTTGCACGCCGCTATTCCTTGTTCTAATCTTGAACACTTTAATTAGCTAGCTATTTCAATTTCGTCAGAGATATTTGTATTATAACCAAAAACCGTATAACATAACCTATAAACACGATTATAAACAAAGAAACTACGCTTGCGCCAACTTTAATTATGACTTAATTCGTACGTTAGGTACTGATTAAAGATAATCACGAATTAAGGATTTAATTATTAGTTAAGCAGTCGGTGCAAAGGAATTTAAAGTTTAATTATGATTAAATGTTAATTATAACTTAATCACGAACGGTGCAAACGGCCGATACAGTTTAATGGATTGTAATGACGAAAATTTTAATCAGCTTAAGTTGTTGACCATAAAATTAGATTTAAAAGTTTGTAACAAAAAATAACATAGTACCTTAAGCAACACTCAGTTAGTAAACAAAATAATTACGACCTCTCATCTAAAAGTTCAAACTTCTTAATTAACCGCTAGGTGTCGTCTTAACGACCAACTTCGCCACGTCAAATCATCGTCTGTAACGTCAAAATTTCGTTTCTAGTTACCTTCGATGTTTCTTATACAATCATTTACTATGCGCAATTAAATTAGTTGGGGACCTGCTAAAGAGTAGAGTTCAGCCTACATCACGCCCCTTAAATGAGGTAAGTGAAAACCGAGAATTAATTCTCGGTGAAGGTTAACGGGATAATTAGTGGAGATTAGGTTAAAATTTCGAGTACACGGAGTTAATCTAGCAAAGTCGTCTGATGAGGTTGTAGATAGCATAAAGTTCACTCTAAACCGTCTGAAATTAGGATAAATTATCTCGCATCAAGAACGTTTTTCCCAAATGTACATTACATGTATTTAATTACAGGAAAGTTGAACTTCCTCTCTCGTTAGGTCAACATCAAAAAATTAAAACTCGACCCCTAATAACTCTAGCGTTAATCAAGGCAGATCCTCGTTAATTACTGAACCAATGACCAGTCAGCCTTTCTAATCCCCTTTGACGCACTAACGGTTTCGGACCCATCCTCATCCAGCAGTTAGGTTCTCTATAATTAGAAAGGTATCGATCAATTGCATTGTTATCTTTAGAACAATCGGAGATGGAAATTAGGCGCAGATAATGATAGAAATAGAAGAATAAAAATTAGAGCATTAATAATCGATAGAGACAGAAAGGGTTGTTTAGCGAATGTATCCTTGGATTCTCCCTGAAGGCAAAGAATTTTCGGTTTAAAAATAAATGAAAAAGAACAAAATACTTAATGAGTACAAGAAAAAAGCACGCGACACATAGTAGACTAATAAAGATAACAGAGTTTAACCTTAAAAGTGTAGAACACATGGAAATGAAGTCACATATATAGGCTCGTAAACAAAGCACATTGGAAGCATCGTAAACTATTCAAAGACATAATCCTAAGCACGAAGACAAAGTTAATTAACTTACAAGTCCGCAATTCGACCAGTGGTTACATACCGGGTTTTTTCCTTCATAACATATATATTTTTTAGTTCTGAAAAAAATTGTAAATGCAGTGACTGGCCTGTAGACAACCAGTTATACTAGTCATTTGACGTTTGGCATTTCACAATTAATTATTCTTACTTAATTTCATTAAGTATTAGTTAAGACATATAAAACAATATAGCTGGGGTAGAACTTTATTTCCCAGCAAGTTTTCAAAATGACCACGTTGTTTGTACTCTTGTTTGGTGTTGAAAAGAACGTAGATCATTTCTAATAAATTCTCACAGGATTCCATCACTTGCAATACGTATAAAATCGGTCTTTCAGTTATGTATTTGCACGTTATTGTAAACTTTTGCTTTTAGGTGACCCCAAAAAAGTAATCGTTTGAAACAGATTGGTTGATTTTGGGGGCCATGGTATAGGGTCAAACGTGCCAATGCATCGGCTTTTGAAACTGTTATTTTAAAAATTCCTAACCGCATTAGCAGAATTTGCCAGAACTTGAGTGCTAAGGAATGAAGGTTCATCAACATTTAGCATATCGATTAATGAAATGATGCCACCTCGTAACAGATCGAGAAATGCTGCTGAAGTGAGATTCCTGGCAATAAAAACTGCTCTTGTAAGTCTATTGTTTATTATTCTTGTTAGGTATTTAGTAAAGATATGTTCTTTATATTTTTTAGTGTATTTTTTACAGTTGCAAGTACCACGAAAGCGGATATAATTGAAGATGTTGCTGAAGGCACACAAAACATAATAGTCAATATATTATATAATATATCTATAAATACTTACTCATTCAAATGCTATATTAAATGTATAACTTATGATGTACATAATCATGGACATGTTTCTTGTTGATAATCCTAAAAGGTCGATACCCTGTTCTCAATATTTTCAACATTCAAAATAGGCAGTCACGTAAAAGAAATAAAATAAATCACATATTATATTTGCCTTTTTTTTCGTCGAACAAATATTGGAACAATGATGAATAGTCAAATTTTTTTTTAATTTCCTTATAAGAAATATTTTTTTCCCAAAAGCAGTTCTTGATTTTTTTTTCTCTAATTTTATTTTATTCCACACTTTCTACTTAAAAGAAAACAAATGTAAAAAGCATTTGTCTTTTTTTTTAATTTTGAATCTTTTTTCACTGTTTTAACATTTATATTTTTTTCATTCATTTCTTTTAAACAATTATTTCAAATAATCTTTTTCGCATTTTTTCCGAACTTTGTACTGTTTTTGTTATCCTTTTTTAACAGTTTTTAGCATTTTTCTTATTTGTTGCATTTGTTTATTTCTGCTAATTTTACTAACGGTTATTCAATATTTTTTTGCTATTTTTATACAATTTGTTTCGATATCATAATCGTTACAATTTATAAATTAAAACAATAATTTTATTGGAAATAATAATTATTATCAAAGCCCCGTAAATTATTTTTTGTTTAATATTTTCCACCATATTGGCACTATTTTGTTTTCTATATTCCTAATTAGTGGCCTAAATACTTGTAAATTTTTTTTAAGTGGATAATTTACAAGTATTTAGGTCATACTTGTAATTTTCTTTTATAAATCAAAAATCGTGGGAAGTAGCACAATTATCTTACTTTATTTAACCAAAAACGTTTCGATGTATAAAAAGATCTTTTTCCTTTTGTATACTCTCAACACCTGTAGCAACGATTTAATATTGTAAAAAACATTTACTAACAAACAAATAAACAAATTAACAACAAAACAACAAAAATCAATTACAATATACCCGAGATTTTTGTCGTTTTCTTGTTAATTTGTTTGTTTGTTAGTAAATATTTTTTATAATTTTAAATTGTTGTTACATCTGTTGAGTATATACAAATTGAAAAAAATGTTTTTATACATTGAAATGTTTTTGGTTAAATAAAGTAAAAAATCGTGCCGCTACGCAAGAGATTTTTGATTTATGAAAAAAAATGATTAATTACGGCAAAGAATAGACAAATTTTATCTTATTATATACTTGTAAATTATCCACTTAAATTAAGAATTAAGAAGTTTTATTTTTTTTATGTTTGAATTTTTTCCTATTTGCTATTTTGTTTTTCCAAAAACTAATTCATAAATCATTTTTCATTTTTCTTTTCAGTTTTTATTCTTCATTTTCCAGTGTTGCATAATGAGATCATATACAGACCAAAAAAATGAACTATGTTCTCACAATACGTTAAAAAATAAATTGAAAAAGGTTTACATGAATCAGTAACTTTTCTTTCTTTATTATGCGGCACCTTTCGTGAACGTACCAAGGTGTAAAAATGTTGCATTAATATGGTGAAACATCCTTTATAAAACACTAACATAAAAACGTTGTACATTTAAACGAAAGCGAACATGTAATAACTTTGAATTTTTCACCCCACTTCTTTTTATTCCGCCGAATGAAACCAGCCAAATCGTTCCTTTCAAAACCGAACAATGGCTACTTTTACAGTCCCCCAGCTTATCGTAACTCGGCTATGTTCGAACCTTCGACGGCAAGGTTCATTGTTGGCTAATAACAAAATCCCTAATACCAACAAAAAACGAAAGCATGTTTTAACCGACGCCTTGATTTCCCTCGTGTATAGAATAGGGTAGGTCGATTTAGTATACGTGTTTATGTCCTTGAATGTAAGTGTATTCAATATGAAATACTTAGATGGACGAAATTATTTCGAAAAGGATGATAGAATTTTATGTCAAATTTGGCTCAAACATAAAATAATTCACCTAGAATTTGTTTGAGGTTCATAGATAATATCTTTGTTCAACTCCACCAAAACAACCAACGCGAATTTTGTTTTAAAACTAAATTCAAAGTTCGATAGTATTAAATTTACTGTAGAAGAAGACATGAATGACTAGCTTTCTTTTCTCGATAGTTTAGTGATAGGAAACAAACAAATTAGAGATAAACATCTATAGAAAAGAAGCCAACATAAATAGACTCCTAATGGCCGATTCAAATCACTGTAGACAACATAAAACGGCCGGCATCAATTTCCTAGTAAATAGACTCATAAAGTTCCCAGTTAACAAGGCGACATTTAACGAAGAATTGCAATCCATTAAAAAGGTAGAATCTATAATGGTTATTATTCTGTAGATGTAGTTCGGAGTATAAATAAAGTTCAATATAAACACTATGTAAGAAGAAGGCTTAAACTTTAGAAGGAAAGATTGTTTTCCTTCTTTACTTTTACATCGCATTTCAAAAGGTTTAGATGACATTTTTAAAGAACAAAATTTGCCGCTTCTCGCAAAATACACTAAGAAACCTGTTTTGGCAACGCAAAATATAAACCTCATCTCTATGAAACATCGGCTATTTACGTAATCGATTGCAGTGGGTGTAATAAGGTTTATGTTGGGCAAGCAAAGCGTGCGATCGGAATTAAGTTCACGGAACACATAACAAGTTATCGCTATGGCAAACTCGAATCATCCAGCGTGACGGCACAAATAAACGATACTGTACATAAGATTGATATAGAAAATTTTAAATTAACTCAGAATGGACAATTGCCTAAAGGGTTAGACGCATACGAAACCATATATATGAAAAAACATAACAAATAATTTATTGAATCGGGAAGTTGCATCCCTCCACCATTCAATTTTGATGGATTTATCGGGGTACAATGGTTCACATTTAGGATGGTCGAGGGTCAAGTAGGCGTAGAAAAAACACTTGCAAAGATGTTTTCTTGTTAGGGAGGGCTAACGTTGCATATCTAAGTAATAAGTCTTTCCTTATGTTTTCTTAATTCATTCGGTCTTGGGTTGATAATGGGAGCCCACGTGTTTCTGAAACAATTATCCAGAATTAATAAAATTTTGTGTAGCGTGGAGTGACCGGATAATAATGTGAGATATCTTTATAAAAGTTTTACTCTATTTGACAACTAGTATCAGGCAAAAACGTAACCAGAACTAATTATATTTTGCCTGGTGGAGGTGGAATTTGGTGTAACTATGATCAACTGTTTTTCATATCTGTGACGACAATAACATGTGAAGAGCAAGAAATATAAATTTACACAATATTAATAGCATCAAATAATTTAATCTATCTAGTCATTCACGTATCTATTTTTTTATTGTATTGATTTTAAGATTAAACGTTTTTTTTATACTACTCTCAATATTTTTAAAGAGGAATAACGTATATGCATATACGTTATTCTTCTTCGTAAGACTTCATGAAGCGTGGCGAAGCTGGATGTCTTTGAAGCTAGTCTATAAGTATAAGAATTTCTAAATACATTTTGTCTATTTTATGTTTTAACCTAGGTTATCGATTTTTGTCCATATGAATCAAATCGATACTTGTGAAGTCAAATTAAAACAGTATAAACAGGATACCTTAGATGTGGTTTCATTATTAGTTTAAATTTGATTTTGAGATTAAGTTCAAATTTGCCGCTCAAACCGTATTTCAGTACTAACCGTAGCTCTGTGTTCCAAAAAAAATATTTTTTCTTGCAAAATATAGATAATAAACCAAATACTAAAAACTAACAATACTTTAGGTTAGATTTCATAACTGACAGATGCCATAATGGAAACCAGAAACGGTGCAGTATTTAAATATTGTACTTAAAAAAAAGCAGTAATAGGGCTATCTCTATCTGTCACATTCATTAAATATGCATGAAATCAATCCTTATATCGTTTTCTGTGAGACAAGCGGAAGCTTTGCTTCTTCTTTCAATAGTGACACTTGAGGAAAAATAGTTAAATCAATTCTGTGGATTGCCTTTATTCGTATGATACATTAATGACGTTGGTTAAAACATTAAATAGACAGAGTGTATATACATTACCTGAAGTCACATAATCTTTGAAGAGGTAAATTGATGGTTTATTCAGTAATATACAGCTCACACTTTATTTTAGGATATTATATTTTGTGTTTCTCACACTTCTATGCACTGTTGTGTTCCTTTCATTCAGAGTTGTGAACTACATATAATTAAAAACCCTGACTACCGGATGAAACCATTTCTCTTCTCCTTAGATTGGCGGGAAATTAAAAATTTCAAGCATATACTACAAAAATGTATGTTTCTTTAAACGGTTGCCTCTAAAGGTGCAAATAAAACCACAAATCCTATGTATAATATTAATCATTTATTTTCTCTATATATACGTAATAATCATTCAAGTATATATTTACAATATAGAAGAACATATAAGGTGAAAAAGAACAGTGTTTGTTATTCTCTACAGATATAGACTTTCCATAAACGGAATCAAGAAGTACCAGGAAAATTGCCAAATCTTATTGATATATTTACATATTTCTTTTTATAAAGGGTTGCAACTTGTAAAATAAATCCAGCATAAAAGAAGATTATTTTAAACAATAGCGTTCCTATTAACACATGACTTATAGCCCTATAATTCTGGAGTAATAGATTGATATTTTATAATGAAGAAGATCTAATAACATGTCACACCATTCTTCTAGGTCCAGCATTATGCGCGATAGATCATGGATTTTAAGAACTCTTTTGCCCAAAATAACCTATAATTCAGTTCGTATGATTTTAGTAAAACTAATGTGCATAAATGTCTCTAGGTATATAGTTTATAGTTTTATTTTTAAGAGTTTTCAGTCAGTAATTATATGATTATAATGATAGTGAGTGATTAAATTAAACATATTATTCGTGTTCACAAGTTCTAAAGAAGTTTTTCTACCCTGTCATTCAGTGCTCTATTTTCTTTTTATTTATAGATATATAAATATTATCTTTTCAACCTCTCAAATATTCTTTTATAAATGAAAATTTTTAAAATTATCGGTACTAAATATATTAAATTATATCAACAATGTATATTTATAAAATATGATGTAATTTGCTTTATTATGGTATTACAGTGTAACCTTTACTTAACGAACATCTGTAGAAAATTAGAAATTGTCAGATATTTTGAAACATCTTTTTAATATGGTATTTAATTAGTCGAAGATATTAAGTTCTTTTATATATTTAAATTGCAAATATATAAACGTATCTTTGCGTATGGAATTGATTTACAATATAAATATAGAAAATATAGAAAACCCAATAAAGCATATGGTTGCATTTTTACATACGTGGAACACCCTATATAATAAATAGACGTGTTCGTTAAAATAGGTTACATTGAATAATAATTAATTATATTTAAAATTACATTGTTGTAAGTATATCGACATCCCTTATTGAATCAAACTGAAATAGAACCAATGTATTTATTATGGGTTATTGATTTGTATGAATTCATTTATTATGTATCTTTTTATTAATATTTATGTTGTTTTTGTTTCAAAAATCAGGAATATAGGTATGTATATGTTTAATAATATATGTAATATAATATATGTATATATAATAAATTATAAATAATTTTATATAATTCTACATTTATCGACAGCCTTCATTTGTTCTTTTGTATATATATATTATTTTTTTCGTATATATTCACATTTAGCATTTTAAAATATATCATTGTGTATTACATTTATTTATAATAATAAATATTACATAGGAATCGTATAAAAGCATTTTTAAAAATTGACTAGAAGAGGAACTTATACATACATATATATCTTATTTTATATAGATACATTTAAAATTATTTATTATTAATAAGTTCTTATTATATCTTAATATAATACATTTTTTATATTAATATCAGACAAATCCTTTTTATTTAATTATTAGTTAATAATGATAACAATATTCTATACATACACCTAATTTTATACGATTGTCTATATTTTTTGCTTACATAATATGCATTGTATACAGTAACGAACAGCCAAAATGACCTATGCCAATAAACGAGACATTCTGTTTGTCCCTTACTATATCATTAGTTAGAATGTATAGTATATATATAAATACGCTGTATACGTATCTGTACACAATATTTGGTCTCTCAACTATGTTATGAATAGGTATTATTTAATTAAATTATAAAGTATCTTATATTTTAGAAATAATTACTATATTTTTATGATTTTTACATGGTATTTTTCGATTTATATACGTATGATTTGTGTGGCTATTTACATATAGAGAGTGATTTTATATTACTACATATGTACATGTGGAAGATTATTTTTTTCCATACCTTCTTTTAGTTGCACGTATATGAGGAATAGACTCGTTAAAATTCTAGTTTTGTTGGAATGATTTGGAATTTGACATTTCACAGCTGTCAAATTATTTCACTTACATTCACCAAAGTAGTTTATTTAAGTTGAAAACTCACCGAAAACGCTTTTACTATTAGTTTTCGGAAAAGTTATTTAATAGGGCTATGAAGGCAAGTAAGGTGCACAAGTCGAATGACTAAACAACAACTAAACATTTATATTTTGATTTAATTATTTATTTAATGTGCAGTGTATGTAGATTTGCGTTGCCTTTTTGCCCGTAGACTATCACTTACTTCGGAAAACGCATTTGTAGAATAGATTTTAAACAATAATATTTTGTAGAAACGTATAATATATTCCTTATCAAGATATGTTAGATATACAGGGTTCTCCACGGAACTGGCTGGTTAGAAGTTTTCCGGCTTAACGAAATTCCTCAGTTTTAAAAAATTGGGGTTTGCAACAATTTGGCACTTACTTTCTTTCCAAAATATTTTCACCTTTTTTGCACTTTCGGTTAACCGGAAGTCGCCACGAACTTTGTTATTTTAAATGGAACACCCTATATATTATTATATTTTTGAATTTACCATAAAATTCTATGACGATTACCATTAGGGTATCTTATACCTATCTTCAACTGTTTCTAAGATATTACGATTTTTGTTAAAATTTTGACATTTACATTGTTGTATGTAATTGATTAATTCTCACTTGATTTAAGTGTCAGAAATATCTGACTTTGAAATCAACAAGTACTAACATTGTTTTACCAAAACGTAGAAAAAAAATTCAGTGACATTATACAGGGTCTTTAAAAATTAGTGACATATCCAAGAATTTTGAATGTTGCAAAACTTGATTTTTTCAAATAGAACACCCTGTACATTTTTCTATTTTTGGATGTACAATTAAATTCTATGCCGATTTGCTGTAGCATTCCCTATACCCATCTTCAGTAGTTTTCTTTTAAATTACTCGTATACGCTTTCAAATGGCCGAATAATTTCTATCTGGTGGACCATGACATTAACATCACAACAATTTATTATTATTAGTAAGTATTATTGTTATAATCATTGTTTGTTACACGTCGCGTGTTCAGATAAATGCATATTATTATGGAACTTATGAATTAGATAATGATAAATATTGAAGGAGCTTATTTTAACCTGGATACTTTAAATTTATTTTACATTCACTGAGAATGCAGGATGAACTTATAGAGAATTTACGGTAATTATAGGAATTTATTTTCAGCTAATGTATCTAATAAAATTCAGAAAACTTTGAAATAATACATTACACAGATTACACACTGTACGCAACTTTCGGTACTACCAAGCAAGATTTAATGATTCGTGTGACGAGAACGTTTGATGAATTAGACCCAGTTGAAGTGAGAAGAAGTATAAGGTGACACATTAAGACGTCGAATAATAAAATGCTTGGACGTAAAGGGAATTCACATTGAGCATTTTTTTTTGATGCTGTATGTCATGGTTCAAGTTTATGCTGCTTGTAAATTGCATTTGTTAAGTATGCATATATCTAAATATTCTTCATAAAACCTTTATAATTTTGAAAATACTTTATATATCAAAAGCTTTAAAACATTTGTCTGACAAGCACACTACGTTTTAGTGTGTAGTTTATACCATTTCCCTTAATTTGAAACCAAGCTATTAAGAAAAATCATTTCAAAATTTTCTGGATTCCGTTAGATATATAACAACCAAAAATTCCTTTAATTAGATTGAATTCTCTATAAGTTCTTCCTGCATTCTCAGTGAATCTAAAATAAATTTATAGTATCTAGGTTAGAATAGTTCCTCCAATATTTTTCATTATCTAATTCATAAGTTCCACAATAATATTCATCGATCTGAACACGCGACGTGTAACAAACAATGATTATAACAATAATACTTACTAATAATAATAAATTATTGTAATGTTAATGTCATGGCCCACCAGATAGAAATTATTCCGCCATTTGAAAGCGGTAATAAACAAAACGAGTAATTTAAAAGAAAACTACTGAAGATGGGTATATGGAATGCTACGGCAAATCGGCATAGAATTTAATTCTACATCCAAAATAGAAAAATGAACAGGTGTTTCT